>CABHPQ010000727.1:1863-46895 GCA_902168405.1 Peromyscus aztecus | reverse complement strand
TTTTGTTATTTTCATAAAGAGCAAAATAATATAATAACTGAAATATGGTTAATATATTAAATATACATAGGAATGGTACAGACTATATTTAAATACATAAACTATAATATATTTATTATAGAATTATTTGATAATTCAGTGAACTGAATATGTGGCAAAACAAAGCTTAGAAATTTATTTTCAAAATGTTTCTCACAAACTGATGTGATAGATGCATTATCTGTACTTGCTATCAAATTTCATGTACTGGAGATATAAACAAGTAATGCGTGGATTTTCTTCACTGACAATAAAATGTTTGATGTATTGCTTCACTAATTTTATTTGACTTGAAGATTCTCTTTAATTATTTGCATAAACTTGTTATTAAATGCGGGATAAATAATGTAATGAGCTACTGTGTTATATAGGCAGCAATTAGCTGCAATTACTGTTATAGGTGCAAACAGTGAATAAAAAATATGAATTTTGCTAGTCAATCTATGCCTTCATGTTCACTGGGAGGAAGAAATTCTATTGCATAAAATGAGACAGAGCTTTAAGAAGAAAGTTTGATGTACAGATAAAGAGAGTCAAAAATTCTTTAAAAACCTTGTCTGGGCCAGGCGTTGGTGGCGCACGCCTTTAATCCCAGCACTCAGGAGGCAGAGGCAGGCGGATCTCTGTGAGTTCAAGGCCAGCCTGGGCTACCAAGTGAGCTCCAGGAAAGGCGCAAAGCTACACAGAGAAACCCTGTCTCGAAAAACCAAAAAAACAAAAACAAAAACAAAAACCCTTGTCTGAACTAAATTATTTTTCAACATGACATAAATACCTTAGGTCCTTTATGATGAATAGATATGAATGATGCATATATTATGATTGAATGATACTTATTATTGGAAGATTCTGCTCCATTCAGGGTACTTATTATCTCCATGTAGAATCTGAATTTTGAAGGTTAATTTATAAAGAAGAAAACAATAGATTGAAAGAATACTCAAACCCTTCAAATTATGATCCTGTGTCTTATATCTTATAGAATTAGAATGATTGTGTTTCCTTTGCTTTTAGATCTCCAATACTTAAGTGTTAGTACTGTATTATTTAAGTACTTTCATGTGATGATATTCTTACCCATAGTGTAACTTGTTATCAAAGTAATTTTTCCTCATTTTTTGCATTATAATGGCCTGTGAGATGTAAATTTAAAATATTGAAAATCACCCACATACATGTATTTTTATCATAGTTCATTGCTTGTCCCTTAAGCACATAATTTTATTTATGTTTGAAATTTCTCATATCATTTAAATATTTTTAAAAGTCATATATAATTTATTATCTAATAAATATTTATATATTTAAAGGATTATGTTAAGCAGTTATAAGGACCTCTAAATGATGGAAAGGAACAACTGTGCATGCTTACTTGGAGAAAGATACACCTCGTTTTCATAGGAAGTTTTATAAGTGCATCTATAATTTGGTCACTTAAATACCTTTACTGCTATTTCTATGTGACAAAGCTAGCTATATCAAGTACTATTATGATTCCTTCCTCCTTTGGATGCTGTGTACTTAGGCCACTCTTTGGATGTCTCTTGCAAAACCAAAGTGTGAAACTTTGTAGAAAATGTAATATAATTAAGATTTGGAGATACAAGAGGGGGTTATGTCATGAGGGCTTCTTGCTATAGAATACAACTAAGGTCCACATAAAGAATACTTTAGTGTTTTTTTTTTTTTTTAACTTCCTGATATCTGAAGGCTAAGGTTTCCTCCTCTCTAATGGATGCATTCTCAAGACTGCATAACAGGAAAGGAGAACCCTCACCAGTCAGAAAAAAAAAAAATGCACTGGAGACTTGGACTTGGGCATCCCAAGCTCTAACACTGAGGGGATAAATTCCTATTCTGTGTAAATTGCTCAACCACTGATATTTATTACAGCTGTAAAAATGGTTTGAGTGTTTTTAAGATACTACATCCAGAAATATCCTTTAAAACAAAATATGACCTCCCTGCTGGATCTACTGAAAACACTGCTGTGTGGCTTCCCTTCACAATAATTAACACCAAACCCATAGGATGGATGGAACGTTTACAGGCTATCCTTTCTTCACTCCACTGCGATTCTCAGTTTCACCTCTCACTACGTTCTCCCACAGATTCCCTTAGACACTCCCCTGTCATTCCAGTTTTCCTCAGGGAAATAATCCATTCTCTCAGACATCTTTCAGCTAACTCTATAACTCCAACTCATTCCTGAGACATTTCCCTTTCTTGTATCCCATTATAGTCCATTCACCTCTATACAATAGGATGTAGTTGTTTATTAACATTACTATTTTCTGACTATAGCAGCTAGAATCCAAGCGCCATGAGTTTTAATTTTTTTCATTTTTATTGTTGTATTTTACATCTCTAATATTTTTTCTTACACTAGAAACTTAAATGTAATGGCTGAATAAAATAATGAGTGAACTGTAATGATGATTAATTCTTCGCCTTGCAATACCAATGCCTTCTTGGTTATCTTTGTATTGGCAACTTCATTGAAAGGATGCTATACTGTATCAATCAACATTGCTGAAAATATGCATACTTCGTAAAACTTGTAAAGACAGTATAAATGATGATTACGTTATTATTAGTTTTCACTATTAATTATATTAAAAGTTGTAATGAAACCTTAATTGGTGTAATCATACCTGCAAATATAGTTCTTTTTGCTTTATTTAGTTTAAGGTAGATCCTTATGTAGCCCGAATGGTCTCAAACCCAATATGCAATTGAGGTTGATATTGTTCCACTGACCCTCCTGCTCACACCTCCCATGTACCAGGATTCTGGGTACACAACACCACATCTGGGCAAAGGTTTCTCTAAAACTCTATTGGCAACTCTCCTTAAGAGAAACACAAATCTTTTTTTTTTAATATATTGATAAAAATAGTACTTATCTTGTTTAGAAATCCAAAAAATTGTGTTACAGAACGTTGAAATTTTGCCATAGCGATTACAAGAATGCATGCAGTGAATCACTGAAAGCAGAAAAAAAAAAATGATACAGACCTTAAATGTTCTGCTTCCTGCCTAGAGACAGTTTTCAGAAGTGCAAAGTAGGGTGAGCCGATAGCCTAGCAATGTCGACAACCTACAGAAACAAAAAACAGTACTCAGGAGGGTAGATGTAGTGAGAAACTTAAGGACAAAGTTCTGGAAAGGGGAAATGCCAAACACAGAGTATGAGAAGTCAGAAACAACTTCTCTGAGTCTCTGAGTTGATGCCATGTGCATATCCATGAAGCCAGCACAAAACAAAGGGCAGGATGATCCAGAGAGGTCAAACTATGAATGGTTCCTGAGAGGTAGGCTGGCTTGTGAGTCAGTCAAGCTCAAATCACCCAAAAGGAAATGACTTGATAATTGTATAGACCATTTACTTGACAGCAGGAGGATTAAACCAATAATATGGATAAGTCAATCAAGTATTAGTTATAAGATAATAAGCTTCAAATCTTATTGACACAAAGAGAAAAATGCTAACATAAAATAATGATTCATAATGACAAAGATTATGAATGTACTTGAGAATTTAATGAAAACAAGAGAAGAAAAATTCAATATAGATTAAAAAAAGAAAGAAAACTATATACTTGCAATAAATGTTTGTTGTTGTTATTATTGTTGGTTTTGTATTGTTTTAAGGTTCTGAGCCTCTTGTTTCTCCATTAGTTTTATTCATCTTCAATATACAAATAATCACCTACTCTGACAAGAAGATGCACAAACAAAAAAAAAAATGCCTGATTTCAAAAAAAGAAGAATAAAGCTGTAGCTCAGTGGAAGCTAAATTTCAATCAGAGATGGAGGTTCCCCAGCCCTGCATGTGTTGGAACAGAGATGACTGATGAAGACACACAGGTCATTGTGAGGATGGGCCTTGCTACTGCTCATGATCTGTTCACATTGTGCTTAGTGGAAACAGACACGGTCGCACGTAAGATATAGAAAGAGAGGGCACCAGGTCTTGGAGCCACAATGGGAGAAAGAGAAACTGTGGTGGTGTTGTGTTCCCCAAAAAATTGTGTACCTTAATAAACTTATCTGGGGTCAGAGACAGAACAGCCACAATATTAAACATGAGGATAGGCAGTGGTAGCATACGCCTTTAATCCTAGCATTCCAGAGACAGAGATCTCTGTGAGTTCAAGGCCACATTGAAAACGGCCAAGTATGGTGACCCATGCCCTTAATCCCAGAAAGCAAGCCTTTAATCCCAGGGAGTGGTGGTAGAAAGGAGAAAGGTATATAAGGCGTGAGGACCAGAAACTCGAGGCATTTGCCCTGGAGAGGCATTTGCCCTGGAGAGGCATTTGGCCTGGAGAAGTATTTGGCCAGGTTAAGCATTCAGGCTTCTAGCAGCAGTTCAGCTGAGACTCATTTGGATATGAGGACATAGAGGCTTCCAGTCTGAGGAAGCAAGACCAGCTAAGGATCCAGCGAGGTGAGATAGCTGTGGCTTGTTTTATTTCTCTGATCTTCCAGCATTTACCCCAATACCTGGCTCAGGTTTGATTTTATTAATAAGAACTTCTAAGATTCATGCTACAAGAAACCAGAACAAATATTGTATGCCAGAGACAAGCGTTAAGGCATCTGTTAAACCCTGGATGTCGGCCTGCGTGGGAGCTGAGTTGGTCCACCTGGGGGCCTCCCCCGGGGAACACATACATCTCTCCAGGAAAGGTGCAGGAGTAGCATTCCTGCAGTCATACCACCACCTGTACTGCCTAACTGCAGCCACAAAGGAGCAAGGTCGGCTTTCAAGGAGCTGCTGCCAGCCAAGGGACTTGGCTAGCTTTCCTGTTCCCAAGGCCGGGGGGGCTAACTTTCCTGTGAGGGGCAGGACAGTTCCGCCAGGGCCAGTGAGGGGTGGGTCCAGCTCACCACAGTTCTCAGGACATCAACAGGGCTGTAGGCTGCAATCCAGACCACAAGGCATCCAGGTTGCCTTTGGTGGTAACACTGGCCACAGACATCAACACAGACCTTGGCCATGGTAGGGCGATGGACTCAGACAAAGACCTGACCTGCAGCTCAGGCCCTGAATCACTGTGGCCTATGGTGGTAGCCAGCACCACAGGTATCCACATGGCCTTTGGTAGTAACATGGGGCATCGACACCAATACAGACCCTGGCTGCGGTAGGGCCCCAGCACCAAATGTTTTACTGGGTGGAATTATTACCTAGGTAGACAAATCAGAAGTCAATAACAATAAACTTAAAAACACATCAATAAGCTGAGTGGTGGTGGCACACGCCTTTAATGTCAGCACTCAGGAGGCAAAGCCAGGTGGATCTCTGTGAGTTCGAGGACAACCTGGGCCACAGAGTGAGTTCCAGGAACAGGCGCAAAGCTACACAAAGAAATCCTGTCTCAAAAAACCAACCCCCCCAAACAAACAAACAAACAAACAAATAAACCACATCAATAAAATTTTTCTAAATTCAAGACAGAAAAGAAAATTCTGAAACACAGCTAACTAACTAAATTAATGACTTGTATTGTATATTACAGGCCATGTGTAATTGGAGACTGGAAAAGATGCAGACTAAAAAAAGCATTTTGTACAAGTAATAGGAAGTCTTTCCTAATTGAAAGAAAAATATAAACCTATAATTTATTTTAATCAATGTATTCTAAACTGGACATGTTTCTTAGATTATAAAAACAACTACAAAATGTGTAGTGTTACTTCTGGAAACTGGTAATTTCATCAACACCTTTGAACAGAAATATGAACAAAGGAAGTTAAACCCAGGTCCCATATGGATAATCAAACATAAACAATACTATACATGATACTAATTTTTACAATGTGTAAAATAATAAAATGACATATCAAAATGGGTACAGTGCAAAAAAAAAAACTTGTCTCAAAAGAAAAAAAGTAAATGCTTTTTTTCAATGAAATGACAATGTGATACCCCTTATCTGATATTAATGACATCATAATAGTACCATGGTAGATAAGTAGAAATAATATAGAATATAGAAACTTTTGAAGTATAATTTCAAGGCTCCATATTTTACTTATTGGTGAGAGTTGTCGAGAAAGTTATTATTTTGATGATGTGGATTTTGTGTCTTGATTATGGACTAGTTACAAAAAAACTAAATGAAAAATAAATTAAATCACAACTACACATGTAACAAATATAAACTGAGGATTAAATATTGATCAGATAAGTTAACAAGTAATATTTTCTCTATGAACATTTGAATATGTTTTGTAGCGGTTACTAATTTTAGTCTGGGATATTTTATTTTAGATATCTGTTAGATATACAGCACATACATCAATAAATAATTTTCATATTATGTTGAGGTCTTTGAACCTTTTGGAATTGAATATCTTGCAAGGTGATAAGTACAGATCTGCTTAGATTCTTACATGCGGCCATCTATTTTCACAAACACCATTTGTTGAAGATGCCTATTTTCCCCAGTTTTTATTTCTGGATTCTTTATCAATTATCAGGTATCCAAAGGTTTGTGAATTTATGCCTAACTATTTAATTCACATCCATTGATTAATGAAGTTCTGTGGATTGTAGCTTCATTATCATGAACTTAACAGCCAATATTCACATGTGAGCAAATACATACCCTATTTGTCTTTCTGAGTTTAGGTTTCTTCACTTATGTTGATTTTTTTTCTAGTTGTACCCATTTACCTGATAATTTCATGTTTTCATTTTTTAACAAGTGAGTAATACTCCATTGTATAAATGTACCACACTTTCTTTATACAGTCATCTGTTGAGAGACATCTAAGTTTTTTTTTTTTTTTTTCAAATTTCTACCTATTATGAATAGAGCAGCAATGGTCATGATTAATCAAGTGTCTCTGTGATAGGATGATGTGTTCTTTGGGTACATGACAAAGAGTGGTATAGCTGGATCTTGAGGTAGATGGAGTTCCATCTTCCTGAGGAAGTATTGTACTGATTTCAACAGTGGCTATCCAAGTTAGCGTTGCCACCAGCAATAGATAATTACTTCCCTTACTCCACATCCTCGCCAAATAAAGGAGGGATCAGAGCCCCAGCTGGGCATTTCTTGTCAGCAAATGAGGATTCCAGTACCTCCATTGGGTTACATATATAATTGAGTTGTTAGCCAAATAGATCTAATGGAAACACCTAAACAAAACAAATTTTTGCAAGATTATAGATTGCTCTCTTCAAACACCTATATAACTCATTGAACATGGAGAATCAAACTGGTGCCTACCAAAAGTCTTCACTCCTATGGACTACTGTCCTGAGTACTTGAAAGTTATCTTTACACTACCAAAAGAGAAATGTAAATGCCAATCCAGCTACAAACTATTTGATCTATAATGATGACCTGCCTGTATGTTCTACTGTAGTGGCTCTCAATCTGTAAGTTGTGATCCCTAGAGGCCATTAGAAAACACAGATATTTGCATTATGATTCATAATAGTAGAACAATTACAGTTTACTTAGGGAATATTATATCTATCCCTCTGAGGTCTTTGATATAGTTGAAGACTAGATAGTTATGATTTTCCTTGGTTATGATAAAAGATAAATTAGACAGGAAACTTTAGACTCAGAAATATAGGATAGATAGAATATTTTCTTTAATTTTACAAAATACAAATAGACTACATATTGTAACTATAATTCTTTCTTGATAACTGTTCTATTATATATAATTTTACTATGTTAAAACCTTCCTTTTAAATAGAAAGAAAAGGGCAAATGATGAGTTGTGTTGCTCTGATTGGTTAATAGATAAAATGCTGATTGGCCAGTAGCCAGGCAGGAAGTATAGGTGGGATAAGCAGACAAGGAGAATTCTGGGAAGAGGAAGGCTGAGGAGGAGACACCATCCTACCATCCAGGGAGCAGCATATAATGGCACACAGGTAAAGCCATGTAACACGTGGCAACATATAGACTAACAGAAATGGGCTGAGTTTAAGTGTAAGAGCTCGTAAGTAATAAGCTTGAGCTGATGGCTGAGAAGTTTTAATTAAGATAAGCCTCTGTGTGTTTACTTGGATCTGAGCAGCTGCAGACCAGGCAGGACACAGGAAAACTTTTAGTTACAGATGCCCAATCAAATCCCTTTGCTCAGGGAATCCAGAACAAGAGCAGAAGAGGAGATAGGGAAAGTTACTAAAACCAAAATGTGCTTCTTTGAAATGCATGTTCTAACTGACATTCCTTGCTATACTGAAGATAAAAATTGGAAAACATAAACAATGGGAGAATGATTCATCCTATCAATGACACAGATATTAAAATGCCCAGCAAAGGGTTAGTTTATATATATATATATATATATATATATATATATATATATATATATCACCTTAAATTTGGAAAATGAGAGAAAATAGGCAAGTTATTTGGGAATCATATGTTATAGATATTGAATCAAGGATAAATAAAGTCCCCCTATCACTATATTTATTAATGAAAATGAATTTTACTTTACAACATTCTGCAGAGAAAGTCATAACAAAAGCATACTGTAAAATCAAATCCTTTAACTGATGATAAAATTAAAAATTTTAAAGCTATAATAATTATATAAATATGAATATTAACCTACATTTTCTAAATTATTTCAGAAGTTCAGCATTATGCTAATCATAAAATCAGAATCAATCCAAAATAAAACAATCCAATAAAGAAGTGCTAAGATAACACATGATCCTATGGATACATATGAAACTCTTTTCCAATTGGTACAATAAGTACAAATTAAATGAAAATGAGTCATAAATGTATAGGTCCATCTCTAAAACACAGGGAAGTGTTGGTGGAAATATTTATGACCTTGAGATACTCAAAATTTAATTCTATTTTCATCTAGCATTAAAAACTTAGATAAATTAAAATTCATCAACACAATAATAAAATTTCTGTTTGATTAAAAGGTACATTTAAGATTCTGAGAAACAAGCCATAGGCTGAAATTAAATATCTGAAAGAAACATCAGAAAATACTTCTTGCTATGTAAATCAAGAAATTAAGGCAAATGATTAAATTTAAAAACAGTTAAACTAATATTTACAAGGCAAGTTGTACAAATGATACTGTTTCATTATTCATCTAAATGTGAAAGAGAGCCATGGTGAAGTATCAGTTAACTCTCAGGAAAGGCTGCACACAATTAAAAGACATAGTTAATTTAGCACATGCATGTTGAACGTAGATTAGGTGGGGTTGTAAACTTTGTTTACGACTCACATTGAAATCCAAGATGCTATAAATCTGGAGAGTATTTTGCAAATTTATTATAAAGTTGTACACACACCACATGACCAGAAACTACATTCGTAGGTATTTATTAATGAAATATGAATCCACAGACTATGTGAAGATTTATTCATAAAAGAGCAATAAAAAAGATGCATGATGACCAAAATCCAAGATTAAAATTCACCAATCATATCTTTTAAGGTGATATGATGAATTTGACCTGAACATCACAGTATACCCCATAAATAGGTATTTATGTATAAAATTTTAAATTTAATTAAATATCTTCATGTCCACCTTAAATGTAGATATATTAACTTGAAAAGAAACAGAAAGAAAAGTTAAGAAAAAAATTACATAATCATATAATGAGGAAATTGTTCTACACTCAAAATTAATTAATCATACACATTGCTATATAGATAAATTAATTTCATTAAAGCAGGAAAACTGCCTAGCAAAAGAAGTACACAAATTCTAATTTAGGGCAGGTGATAATATGGGAATGTCAAAGCTACTTCAAATCACCAATAGCTTACTGCTTCACTATGGTTGGTGTGCACCTTACAGGGCAAGTGTGCAGACGCTGTTGGTATGTGAAACTCATTTCAAAAGAATGTGACTGTTTCTAATTAGTAACCACATTGTGTATCAAGATTTTGGTTTTATCCACATAGTTGCAGAGTTTGTCAAATATCATTCAACTTTAAACTTTGGGTGTTTTCTATTGTATATGAATTGATTCTAAAATGTTGATGAACTTTGGAAAGATTCCTGAAGTCCTCTAATGAATTCCAAAAAATTTATAGAAAATAATGAATAAAAAAAATTCATAGTAGAAATTCTCCCATTCCCCAAATTTCCAACCTTTCTCACAATATTACTCAACATTTCTTTTGGATTTGTTCAAAAGCTTATTACTCTTTGCCATTTCTCACCAATCAAAGTGTCTATGTTTCTCAGGAACTCAACTTTTTAATTGTGTAAAGTAGACTAAAAATTCATTTCTCACAATGATCAAAAAGCACAAATCATGTTAAAACATACAAACAAACAAATGAAAAACAAGAAATAGACATAAAAATGAAAATAATAAAAGAAAATATAAATGAAAGGAGATAGTGGTTTGACATTGTATTGTAAATAATTATAAATGTGTTTTTTATCATTAGTCTCATATTCTTATTGCATAGCATATATTCATTTTATGTTAATACATGTTAAAAATGACTAAGTTAAGAATCCTCATAAGGTAATGCATCAGTGTCATAATTTTGCAGTATTGTTTCTTTTTCATTTTCCCTATATATTTGGGATTTTCTTGAGAGAGTGATCGCTCCAATTATCTTTACCTTACAGAACCTTATTACCAGGAAGTAAATGATGAATGTTTGCTGCCATATGGACTATTTCTGGAACTCTTCACCATCATCTCCTCCTTCTGCTGCCTGCAATGCTTTGGGTATCATTATAGCTCTCTTATAGCACTAATCAAAGGCTTCCCGATGAAGGTGACCATCTGGTAAATGTTTAAAGCAGTCATTTGAAGTCAATGCATCAAACCTCTTGGCTGGGTTGAAGTTGAGGCACACTTTCTGATTCACGTTCTGGTCACATTTTGATTTTCATGGATAAAAAGAATCTCTGTAAAAAGAAAGAAACCTCTTATTGTACAAATTAATAAGATTGATATGGTCACTGGACTCTGGAATCACAAACGGAAGCATCACAGCAAACAAGATTGTATTTCTGAAAAGTTTTTTTTTTCTTTTTTTTTAAAATCTAAATTCAGAACTCTGGCATGTTTCAGACAACGTATAAGAGAGCATGGGTGAGCAGAGGTTTCTGAGAGAACACACAAAGCTGATTAAGGGAGTATTCTCTGAGGTAATCAACCAGACTTTTGCTGGTGAGTGATCAAACTCAGTGGAAATAACATGGTTCTGTACTACGTAAGCAAGTAAGGTGTTTTCACCTGCAGAGCAGAGCAAGAGCATTAGCATGCGTGTAGCATGGCAGTAACAAGAGGTCATCCATAGAGCTGTGATGAGTTTTTTAAATGATGCTAAATTAAAGGAACCTCTGAAGAACTTCTTCAGAAAGAAACATCAAAGGGAATGCCCACTTTGTGGACTGATGTCCACCAAACAAACACTGCTGAGAAGGAAAGCACGTCAGTGCCACATTTCCACCACTCCAGGCACTCAAGTACATGTTTCAAGAACCGATTAACTTATTAGCTCAGGCTGGCAGGGATGATAAGAGTGCAAAGCAAGTGAATTCTGGTTTCCTCATCATATTGGAGATGAGGTGTCACACTAGTTTGAAAAATGTTTTATAAAAAATGGCATGAAGAACTTGATTTATTGTCAGGGTGGGATTATCTTCTTGTATGTCAACTTTATGTGAACTTCTCTAGGGTCTTAATCCTGGGGACCTTAAGAGAGATATAGAAGGATATTCGTAAGATTTTCCCCATGTCAAATTATGTTCTATGATTCGCTCATTAATTAATGATTATACAAAGAAGAAATGTATAGTATAAGTGAAGCCCACCAGAAACCATAGAATTGTTGAGATGGCTGAAAGTCAAATTTAGTTTTTCCATGTATCATTTAATATACTTTAATATAGTGCTTTGGTAGAAAGTTTATTATTTCAACAATTTAATAGAATGTGTTTTATCAAGAGTATTTCATGTTTTGAAGCAAAAACCATGCATGTCATAATAATACTTAATTTGAAGATTCTAATGACAACATAGTGATGTCATACAATAACTTGGGGTAGAGCATGGCACAAATATGGATTATGTGTATTTCTATTGTTTATTTTCCATTCAACAAATAACATGCTTGTTTATGGAATATATTAAATATACTATTCAAAAGTATTTTCTTTCTTTATTCTAATAAGTATATCTGGATTTAAACAACACACATAAGCTAATTATGCTGTTAGCAATATACTCCCAAATTGTTATACTATCATTTTACATTAATAAATAGGACTTTAAATAGTATAAATTTTAGTTTAAAATATATAACTTTGAACTCAATTTTCTTTAAAGCTCTATAAGAGTAAGTTGCCTTTTAGTTATGGAAGAAGTAAATTTGAGTTTTGTGTGAAGTGTACTTTCAAAAGTGTACAATAAAAAGTGAATAAGTTTGCCAAACAAGGGAATTCTTACAGGTATTCTATTCTGCATTAACTCTATTCCAACATAGATTTCAAGAGATTCTGCTGTGACGTTTAATCAGTAACATTTCTTCTTTTAGCACAAGGTTGCATATTTTTTTTACTCTGTTTTGTGATCTGAATGTCCACCTATATAATTGCAGTCAAATTAAAATGCCCATCAATAAAAATCATGTTTCAATATTTTCTATGAAAATATATGATGTGCTGCTATTAGTCCAACATTATATCATTACATTACCAGAGCTGTTTTTATTGGATGCCCAATAGGTGAGTTTGTTCATATTGGCCTCCCCTCTAAATCTATGCTAACAGTTTGTAACACAATCATTTATTCAGTGGTCCAGATAAAATAAATAATTTAAGAAGACACTTAAATATATGTTTTAATAGTGTTATAGCCCATTTTTATGTGTTCAAAATAAGTAACAGCTAATAGAAAAGTCATAATATTCAATTGTAGTGGGTAGCCATTCCAGCTTTAATCTGGAAGTTCCAACCCCCATTGAGGCTTCGGCAACTGTCATGCCTACAAGGCGGGGTCAAGGGAGGACCCTGGAGACCCGAGATTGGTATGGGCCAGCACTCTCTCTGTTCCTGGACCCAAGCCGGTGGAGGCTGACCTAGCAGAGCTCCAGAGAACACTGCTGGACTGCGATACACCTTCCCCAGACCCTGTGACCTACCTATCCCTTCATGTGTAAGTTACCCACTAAATAAATCTTCCTTTTAACTACATGGAGTGGCCTTAATAATTTCACCAATATTCAATGTTTACTGTTCTTGTATACTTGCTAGGAAATATGAACCAGATCTGCTTAGTCACTGCATTAGCCTGGTTGCAAGTGATTTAGAAATTTCAAAGGCTAGTCAGTATTACTGATAGTTTGTATAAAAGTTTTATAAGAATTCCAAGGCTCTTGCTTCTATTTTGTTAATACAGTCTCACAATATTTAGGGAATGGATATGCTAAGGTGTTTAGGTACTGTAGGTAAAAGAGTAATTGTCTAGGGCCCTATAGTCCTCATGAACAGTCTAGAAATACACAGTAAGCTATCTCTGTGCAAACTTTTCTAAGTTACCATACCATAACTGTACAGAAATTATTCAAAAAATATTTATTGTATTTTTCTGTTTATAGGTATTTGCGTGCATTTTTTTCCCTGTGAACTGTATGTATATCTGTTCTTTCAGATGTCAGAAAGTGGTGTGGGATTCCCTGGAAATAGAATTTCAGATGTTTGTAAGCTGCCATATGGGTGTTGAGAACAGAGCAGAGTTCCTCCTAAGAGCTGCTAGTGCTCTTACCAGCATATTTCAAGAAACAACCTGAAAATTTACATGTCAATATTCTCCAAGTACTTTTACTAATTTTTTTTATTAAATATAGTCCCTATGCTTCTAAATAATGAGTATGGAGCTAAACTTATGTACCCTCTGATAGGACAAATTCGTGGCATAAGAGGCAGATAGTTCACCAAAACAGAAAGGGTATGAAAAGGGCATCACTTGGAGCCCTATGAACCTGTAACCAAACTAAAAAATGAGATTAAACAAAACAAATCAAAACAAAAACTAATAAACAAACAAAAAGGGGTCATACCGAATGTGGGAGAAAAAAGTTGCTTTTAGAAGGTTAGATGATTTAACATAATCTCCAGTGCCAAGATTGAGTTAACTATGAGTTGTTGGTATAAGAGTTCCTAGAGGCTTTTAAAAATTATAAACTCTTGTGTTTTCTCTTGGTTAAGACTGTTATTCAAGACACTGCAAACTTCAGCTTCATAGTACATAGAAATCAAACTAGATCTAAGCTGGAAGCTCCCTGCCTCCCCTGCTAGCTAGTTTTCATCATCCTGGAGGATGCTATGCAGGATCTGAGGGAGAAACAGCTCCTGTGGTCTTACCCAGTTTTGAGCACTACAAAATAAAACACTAGTCTGCCAGACATGAGGTACATATTTGTGCAAAAGTGGAAAGAACTTTATGAAGATAATTGAAAAAAACATCAAAATACTCTCATTGAGTTGGATGCCTGTTCCATGAGAGGGATTCCATGTCCAGTATTGTAAATCTAGTGAAAAGCCCATGGCACATGAAGTCATCAATCTTTGTGTGTGGTAGTGAATTACTGTTGTTCACCTAAATTGAAACAGCTTCTAAATATTTATCCTTGTTAACTAAAGAAAATGCTACTATCTGTCTTAATCAGAGAAATCTCTCTTTCCAGAGAATGGTGGTCTATGCAGTACTTCAGGGTTATACAAAGTCCTAAGAACAAGTGGTAGATGAGTAACCAGCTTTACATAAGACATTTTACCATGTCCTCCAAACTCAGGAAACATTGCAAATAGGAATCAGAAATATTGTAAGAGCCAGAAGGTAAAGGACTGTTAAATGGTCCCTTCTGGGTAAAACATCATCATTGCAATTGCAAACTGAAAAAGTCTGCATCCAATCTGTACAAGAATAGCCCTATGTATATAGTTATGTATAGATGGCAGAGGGGTTCAGGGAGATGGGGTAGTCATATTCTTGATATTAGTCACTGGTGGCCATGGCAGGCTCCATTGGATACTTGTTATCACACAGATGGACCAGGTAAATCTAAATGGGTCATAAATAACACAAAATTCTTGAAAATGGGAACTAAATTGGTAGGGAAGGGGGAAGTTTCATCACTATCACTGGAAGATAAGGTAGCATCAGGGGAGAAAGGAATCAACATGTATTATATACATGTACAAAACTATCAAAGAACCAACATAAGTAATTTTTAATTAATTAATTAATCTCTTATATAATACATCCTGACCACAGTTTCCCCTTCCTCCTTTCCTCCTAGTCCTCCCCCAACCTTTCCTTTTGCCTAGATCCAATTCTTCTCCATTTCCCTTTAGAAAAGAGTAGACCTCCCAATGATATCAACCAAGCATGCCATAAAAAGTTACCATAAGACTAGGCACATACCCTTATATCAAGACTGAATGAGGTCACTCAGTAGGAGGAAAGGGGTCCAAAAATAGTCAAAAGAGGCAGAGATAGCCCCACACCCCACAGTAGTCCCACAAGAACACCGAGCTACATATCTATAACATGTATTCAGAGGATGTAGATCTGACCCATACATGCTCCCTGATTGTCACTTCAGTCTCTATGAGACCTGGTTCCTTGATTCTGTGGGCCAAATTCCTGCAGTGTCCTTGTCCCCTCTGGCTACTACAATTCCCCCTCCCTGCTCTTCAGTGGGATTCCCTGAACTCTGCCTAATGATTAGCTGTGGGTCTGTACATCTGCTCCTATAAAAAATGGTATTATGGATGAATGGAAAGTGAAGATGATCACTGGTTAAGATTTGTTGTTTCTTACACCAGTCAAGAGGCATAGCATTTTACAAACCATTCCCACAGATTCTCTTGAACAGTCTTAACTTAGGGCTTTCTTAGTGTAAAAGAGTGTATTTCTAACACTTAGATTGGAAATATTTTTTAAGTATTTTTCTCTATATCTGATTATCAGTTTATAGGATTTCTAAAGTTTTTGCCCTTCCTTTCAGTTTAAGAAATCAGATACTTATTGTTTTTCAAAAGTATTTAAATTTAGGATTATTTGAAAATCTAATATAGGTTAATAGATTCATTAAGAAATTTGTTATTTCTACAAGCGGATGTTCAATGATGAGCAAAGCAGACTCTTCTATTAGTTCTGTGTGGAGTGCAGAGGTATAAATGAAGATTCCGGTATAGAGCCTACAGTCTGTCAGACACAATATAATGTAATCTTCCCATTAAGGACAGTAAATTATTAAATAATATAGTGTGTTATAAGAAGAGTAAGTAGGTAATGCACTTTGAATATTTATTCAAAGGGTTATGGCAAAAGAACTAATAAATTTAAGTAAGGCTTTCATATTTTTATGTGGCATGTGCTCAAATTTACTCCTGCTTAAGTACACTTGTGTTACCAACTTGCATTTTAATTCTCCAGATAGAATTCTTTGGCTATTAGAAACAGAGATATATGGTTGGGAATTTAATCAATGGTAGATAGCCAGTTTGTACAAGGAACTGAGTTCAATCTGCAGGAAAGGAGCAATTGCATGGACAAGGGTCCAAGAGTGTTCAAATTCCTTTTCCACCTTGATTTTGGCAGACTAGAAATAATATGATTGTAGGAAAACAAATTGACATAGGAACCTGAAGAAGTTATCAAGTCTTTTATCCCTCCTTGCCTCTTGTTTCTTATTGTGGTAAGAACAATGTGTTTGGCATCTCTCATTCCTTATTTTCATTTACCTCACGGCCCCATTACCTAAAGTGGATTTTCTCTGATTTTATGAACAAATAAACAAACAAAGCTGGATAAGCATATTGATTTACTAATTTTAAGTGCACATACCTGGGATAATTAAATTATAATATTATAATTGCAGGGAGGGTATTGGAGCATGTGCCTACATTCATAACTAGGATTGTGAGATGCCAGCCTTATCTAACTAACATGTTGGAGGCTCAGAAATAGTTACTCAGAGCAGGAAAGAGTGAGATTTAGTCACACACAAAATCAGCTACAAATAGTGTATTATGGCTCTAAGAAGAACAAAAACCCAACACAGAAAAGACATCAATTACATCACAAATGAGAAGTGCAGCACCTTGGCAATGGTGGTCCAAATGTCATTTAAGAATCTAGCATGTAAATAAGAAAATAGAAAGGGTACAACCAACTTAACAATAACTCAGTGATTCAACGTGAATTTCCTATAAGTTTATGGATATTAATTTTTATCATGTGCGTTTCTATTCACTTACAATCATTTGTTGTACAGGAAACATGGGTTTATTAAAGGTAAATATTGTCACATAGAAATTCAATTATTAATACATATATGTAGAGAATTAGAGTTGCTATTTGGATCTGTTAGACAGCTCCCAGTGTAGAACTGAGAGGCAATCCATAATCCCTTTGGATACTTCAGTTGTGCTCAAGTGTATGTGGAAACCAGACCAGGACATCAAACATTGCTCCTCAGGTGTCATTCAACTGTTTTTCTCTTTTGAAACAGAGTATCTCACTTGCACCTAGGACAAACCAAGTACTATAAATTGACTGTCCAGAGAACCTGAGAGATCAACCTGTTTCTGTCTGGCTAGCACAGGGATTCTAAGTACAGCCCAACATGTCTGACATTGTGTGTGAGTACTGAGTATAACAATCAGAGCCTCATATTTAAGAAACAGCCACATTACTACTGAGCAACTCTCAACTCCCCTTTGTAATATTTCTAAACTTGGGTTTTTTTTATTCTTAACAAATGCAACATGCAGAGTGTTGCTTGGATGCTAAGGGTTCCCTCAGGGGAGGAGGTGAGAAGGTATAACATCAATGACACAGACACTGGGAGTCAGTTGAAAGCAAATAACGAACTCACTTATTCAATAAGGGATGGGCATATTTCCCATACCCTGTGAGCATATCATAGGTCACTGGGACATTAAGCAAGTTTTTTGTTGAGGCCTTGGATTCTGCATGGTCATCATATGCTGATCTCCAACTGAGAAAGACTACAGACTCCAACACAGCTTTAAGCAAATGGTACCAATGGAAATTTGTTTGTAACTCCATCGGCCATTGAGCAAGGACTGCTGAAGGTAGGAGGAATCTGAGCTTGACTCATTGACTGCCTTCCTGATAAGGGAGAGATCAGCTATAGGGGTGGAAATCCAGGGCTGGTCTTTGCCATTTGGGCCCATATTGACTGGGAAGGCTTTTATGGGCCTACGGACTGACAGTGGTGGAGGCTGTGAGTGTTGTAAGACATCTGGCACTGTAGAAGCATAGCCACCTCCTGAGGCAGACTGGTATTGAGATTGATTGCTCCAAGAATACTGCAGCAGAGGAGTATCTGCCAGCAGTGGTGGTAGAGCAGAGGGGATAGCAGCACATGACTTAATGACAGCTGCCTTCTCTTTGACAGATTTGGTGGGATCCAAACTGACAGCTATATTCTCCTTGACAGATTTTAGGGGGCCCATGTTGAAAGCTATGTTCACCTTGCCAGATTTCAGGGGGCCCAAACTGACAGTTAAATTCTTCTTGACAGATTTCTCGGGGCCCAAACTATCTGTCTCCTCATCATTGAATATCATAGAGATATCTGACAGGGAACTGGTGGGGGTGATGAAAAGATTACCCATCTTTTCAACAGGGTGAAAATTTGTATTGAACCCTTATGTCCTGTGCTTAGTGGGGGATTTTCATGGTTTTGTTAGGCCATGACCATATGCCCATACAGTGTCTCTGAACAAGGAACGGTGATTGGGAGCTGAGCCTTGGTTCCACCTCCTGGGGGGGTCAATCCTTATGTGGAGGTGCCAGGTGAACTGAAGCAGAAAAAAAAAATGTACCTTCCTAACGGAATGGGCACACAAACATGGCAGACAACACAAAAGAAGGAAAGGAGTGGGGGTCCCAATGCTTACCTGCCAAAGGGTCCAAAAGAACACAACACTGAGGGGCCTTCTCAGCAAAACACACTGTCTTGGGGGCGCTGTCAAGCACCGTGAGAGAAGAGAGGGAGATGATCAGAACTTGCACTGGAAGAAACAAAGTAACAGAAATCCCATATTCAAGCGCCAGATGTTACTTGGATCCTAACAGCTCCCTCAGGGGAGGGGGGTGAGAAGATATGGTGTCAACTGAGGTGTCAACAACACAGACACACCTGGAGTGCGTTGAAAGCAAATAATGAACTCATTTAATCAATAACAGGGAAGGCCTTATATACCCTCCCAATACCCAGTCTGTGTGGTTGTCCCTCATTGGCTGGGCACAATCAGGAACTCTGACAGCGACTATTACTCCGTTCTCAGACAGACGTGGCCGTGATCAGGAACTCTGACAGTGACTGTTGCTAGGCCTTCAGGCAGACTCTGCAGGATCAGGAACTCTGACATCGACTGACTAGGAACTCTGACAGCTCCTGTTGCTAGGCACTCAGGCAGACTCCAGGTTGGCTCTTAATGAGTACATTATGTGCATGCCTTGGCTAATGGTCTGAGCCAATTTCCTTGACCCCATGGGCCTGCCCTACTACAGCAGAGTGCTAAGGAAAGAGTTAAGCCGCTTGTCTGAATGTGGTTGATTATGTGGACCACACTCTATTAGATAACCATGTGGAACACAGCTGTAACCTTCCAAACTTTAAATGTAATATTTCTTTGAAGAAATGCTCTGCTCTAAACCATGCTACATATAAGCTTATGTGCTGCTGTTATATCCAATGAATTCACTACTCTTCTGCCTCATTTTCATCAGGTCTAACTAATAATTTTGGCAACTGTTTCAACATATTAGTTGAAATATAATTGATTTTCAAAACACTGAGGATACATAATATATGCAGTTTGAGGGATTTGATTTATATGTAAACACTTGTGATGCTATCACCACAATTAAGTAAATAGAAATAATATAGAAATATTATTTTTATATTTTATGTATTTAATATACTAGATAAAATTTAAATAGCCCCCTCTGTGTATGTGTGTGTGTGTGTGTGTGTGTGTGTGTATTATTGCTGTTTGGTTTTGCTCTTTTGTGGGGCCTCCACCCAGCTCCCAAATAAATCACACACGGAGGCTTATTCTAAACTATGAATGCCTCGCCTTAGATTGGCTTGTTTCTTGCCAGCTTTTCTTAATCTTAAATTATCCTGTCTACCTTTTGCCTCTGGGCTTTTCCCCTTTCTTCTGTATAACTTACTGTCTTACTTTCAGTCTTACTCTGTGGCTTGCTGTGTATCTGTGGCTTGCTATGTAGCTGGGTGGCTGGCTCCTAATGTCCTCCTTCTCTGACTACTTCTTCCTTCTCTCCCAGATTTCTCCTTCTATATAGTCTCTCTGCCTTCCAGGCCCACCAATCCTTTTTCCCACCTTACTATTGGCCATTCAATTATTTATTAGACCATCAGGTGTTTTAGACAGGCAAAGTAACACAGCTTCACAGAGTTAAACAAATACAACATAAAAAAGTAACATGCCTTAAAATAACACTACAACAGTGTACCACTTTCCATATCTGCTTTGTCTCCATCTATTTATATGTCTGGATCTATGTCTAATCATGTCTGCATGAAGTAAAAATGGGATGCATCCTCTCAGTTAATTAAGTGTATGATACTGTGCTTTAACTAAAGGCACTATGCTATAGAGCTGAGCTCTCAGATTTATCCAGCATTACTGACAGTATGACTAGAAATGAAAAGATGATTAAAACATGAAGTGCATGTAAATTATGCAACATCTATTATAAAGAGATTTAAATAAGTATATCATTACAGAGCTTCAGCAAAGTATCTGTTGTTTTACACGACATGGTATCAATCCTATCTCAAACAATCAAGATAAGCAGGGGAGACTTCTTGTCAAATAACCCTTGAACTATTGAAACAGCTACTAAATCTGAGAAGACATTTACTCCATCTTTCTTCCTTGCCTGGGTGTAAACTTAATGAGGGAAGATAGTACATGTTTTTAAATTCAAATTAATTTTTAAAATTGTGTGTGTGTGTGTGTGTGTGTGTGTGTGTGTGTGTGTGTGTGGAGGGGGGGTGTTTCCAAACATGCAAATATGAGTGCAATGCCCGTGGAAGAAAGAACAAGCATCACATTTCCCAGGGATTGGAGTTAGAGTCAGTTGTAAGCCACAATGTGGGCAATGCGAATCGATTTCAGGTCCTCTGCAGGAGCAGCAAGTGCTCTCAACCTTGGAGTCACCTTTCCATGTGTCTTAATCTTTATCATTGCACCCTCCAGAGACTAAGTACTTAGATAGCTGCCCAACCATTGTTTAGTAGAGGAATCACAGTAAAATGAACAAGACAACTAACACTATAGTATAAAAAGGTCCTCAATATCTCTGCATTCATAGAATGATACATGAACTCTCTACCACGTTACAGGAGAAGATCCAATACATTATATAAGGATAAAGGACTTAAAATTGAAATGAAACAGAATAGAAAGTAACGATTCTAAAACTGTTAAGGGTTTCAGTATTTCATCATTTGCAAGGCATCCTCAAATATACCCATACTGGAATGCTAATTCATTTGAATAACATTATTTGGAATTGCATATTTATTCTATTTCCACAATCAGTGAATCAAGCTTATTTCTGTTTGAGATGAAGGAACAATTAACTCTCAACCATTTGTGATCACTCATGAACCAGACCTATTTACTGATGAGAATTGGTTCTTAGAAGTTATAAGACATTATCTCCAGTTGAATGTATTGACATGATTTGCTGAGAACAAGAATCATCACACAATGATTTTTTCTTTCTGAGAACATCTTTCAATATAATATTTTTCCTTGCCCTGTTGGAACTCATTTTACTCTTATGTCCTCAAATCCTTCAATAGCTCTCATCTCTCTTTACATTTGTGAGTCTGCCGCAGGCATTGTGAACATTCTTCTCATCTAATGTTACATGTTTCTTTGCATTTCAAGGCCTCACCTTCCTCAGTGAGTACTGAGGATATTTTCAAGATGCTTTTTGATGCCTTCTTTCTCCACTTCAAATTGGAAAAATACATTGTGAAAAAAAATACCATTCTCTCTAGTGATTAGTATTATTTCATGTTTTAGACAATAGTTATAAGTGCTTTGATTATTTTTATTTCCTTTTTTTGGGTTTTTTTTTTTTTCGAGACAGGGTTTCTCTGTGTAGCTGTGCGCCTTTCCTGGAGCTCACTTGGTAGCCCAGGCTGGACTCGAACTCACAGAGATCCGCCTGACTCTGCCTCCCAAGTGCTGGGATTAAAGGTGTGCGCCACCAACGCCCGGCATTTTTTATTTCCTTTTATATAAAATTATTTTTGCTTTGGCCTGCTAGAACAGTTTTGTTTTTCTAATTTTAGCACTGTGATCACTGATTTAAATAAGAGTGGGAATAAATTATTTTATATAATTGGGTATTTTATATAAGCATTTTGCTCTTATATGCTTTTTAAGAAACTATATTGTCATGTAATTCTAGACATACATTTTCATATAAATTTTGACACTTTAATAAAACACATCAAACTTTAAAATAAACAAGTTATTTAAAATTTTAAACATTTTATTTTTTGATTATGTGTTTGCTTATAGTTTCTAGAGCTTAGTTTTCAGATGAAATTGAGTTTAGTTTTGTGTTCTTACTGCTTTTGGTAGCATCTTATTGCTTCATAATAAGAACAATGTTTTTTTTTTCTTTCTACAATGCTAAAGCAATCTTACAGAAACAATCCAATCTAACTTCATAGTCTTCTAATTAGAATGCCTTAAAGTGGCATATTTGTTGTATGATACCAAAAAGTGCTTTTGAAAGGTTTAATTTAAACAGCACCATCTTTTCTCAATCTTGCTAAGTAAAATACCTTTAACAAGTAGTAAATCCTACTCAGTCCTTGATGAAGCTAAAGTTGGAGATGTCCAAATGTAGCTTTAAAGAGTTGATACATTTTGATATAATGATGCAAATTAGTGCTGTGCTTATGTTCTCGGTATGATCAAAATAAATATATGGGAAAAGGGTTATATACATTATTTCCTCTATATTACTGAATAGATGTTAATAATAATGTTGTTTACCTGATAGTTGAAGACACAGAGGTTGTAAAATTACAGTTTTTTGCTTACCTTTTACTTTTTTTTAAATCCTTTTCTCATATATTGCACCCCACCTGCATCTTTCCATGCCTCTCCTTTCCACAGTCTCTCCTAGCCACCTCCCTTTGTGCCAGATGCAGCCCCTTTCCTGTGCCTCCCCTCAGAAAATAGCAGGCCTCAAAGGGAAGTCAACCAAATATGCCATAACATCACATCAAGGGCAGATGAGGCAACCCAGTAAGAGGAAAGGGGTCTCAAAATCAGGCAAAAGAGTCAGAGACAGCCCCCACTTCCACTGTTAGGATTCCCACAAGAGCACCAAGCTACTCAGCCATAACATACATGCAGTGAACGTAGGTCAGACCCTTACAGGATCTCTGATTTCTAAGAGCCCATATGAGTCCTGGTCACTAGATTCTGTTTTGTGGGCCATGTTCTCCTGGTATCCTTGACCCCTCTAGGGCCTCTGATCATTCCTTCTTCTTCCTCAGTATGACTCCCTCAGCTCTGCCTAATGTTTGTCTGTGGGACTCTGCATCCACTTCCATCAGTTGTTGGATGGAGTCTCTCTGGTCACTTTGATGAGGATTCTGCTCGGCTCCAGTCCCAGAATACTCTTCAGGCAGAACAAACTGCAGATCGAAGGTTTTATGATTGGGTTGGTGTCCCAATACCTCCACTTGATGCCTTGCCTGGTCATAGAAGATGACCGGTTTGATGTGTTTTTGGATTCAGTTTTTAAGTATTTTATTGAGTATTTTTGTAACAATGTACATGACAGAAATGAGTCTGTAATTCTTTTCTTTGTTGACTGTGGAGTTTGAGTACCAAGGTGACTGTGACCTCATAAAATGAACTTTACAATGTTCTTTCTGTTTCTATTTTGTGGAATAATTGGAGGAGTATTGGATATTAGGTCTTCTTAGAAAGTCTGGTATAATTCTCGTCTGGCTCTGGACATTTTTTTTTTTGGTAGGGAGACGTTTTGTTCTGTTTTGTCTTGTTTAATTTTTCCAGACATGGTTTCTCTGTTCAACAGTTCTGGCTGTCCAGGAACTTGGTTTGAAGACCAGACTGGCCTTAAACTCACAGAGATCCACCTGCTTCTGCCTCCCAAATGCTAGAATTAAAAGCATGCCCCACTATGCCCACAAGCAGGGAGAATTTTAATGATTGTCTTTATTTCTTTAACCTTTATAGGTCTATTTAAATCATTTATCTGATCTTGATTTAATTTTGTTAGGTAGTATCTTTTGAGAAAATTGTCCATTTCTTTTAGATTTTCCAGCTTTGTGGAGTACAGGTTTTTGAGGTATGACCTAATGATTCTCTGAGTTTCCTCAGTATTTGCTGTTATGTCCTTCTTTTTTGTTTCTGATTTTGTTAATTGGGTATTTTCTGTCTGTTTTTTAGTTAGTTTGGATAAGAGTTTGTCTATCTTGTTGATTTTCTCAAAGAACCAACTCTGTTTCATTGGGTCTTTCCATTGTTCTCTTTATTTAAATTTATTGATTTCAGCTCTCATTTGATTATTTCCTGCAATATACTCCTCTTGGTTGCATTTGCTTCTTTTTGTTCTAGAGCTTTCAGGAAACCCCCCAAAGTTAGGGTTGTGGAAGGGTTTTGTTTTTGTCTTTCAGGAGAATGAAGGCTAAAGAATCTGAAGATCACTGGACAAATGAGACAACTGAAGAAAAAGGATAAATAACCTATTTAAAATGTCCTAAGAAAAAGATTTTCTGCAGTGAACCATGACCAGGCCTAACAGCAAATTTGAAGTCTTCAAAAAGATGATGGGGCCCCACAACAGTGATTCCTCCAGGACGATGATAACACCACTAAGCTGACAAACACCACCCAAAGATTGGCTTTGGACTACAAACTGCTCAGGACAATTTGGAGATGGCTAACTGAGATAATCCAGCCCCACAGACTGCTTGAGCAAGGACTTGAGACATGCCCTGCATATTCCCATTATGTGGAGACTGGACAACAAATGATACAGCTACTTATTCCAGGACTTGACAAGTAAACCAAAATTTTTGTTTTCAGGATCCTCTAAAGATTCCACCAACCCCAGACAGCAGAAAGTAATTTTAAGAACATGACACTGACATTCCTAAGAGGTGGGGTGGATGGTTTTTGGTCATTCAATGGGTTATGGATAATTGTCATTGTTTAGGATGTTGGTTATAAATTATTGGTAATGGTTAGGAAAAAAAGCTAAACAAATGAAATTAGATTCAGGGTTCTTGTTTCAAAAAAAAAGAAGAGAAAAAAAGAGGATATAGATAAGAGGTAGATTATTGAATCCACGCTGAAGAAAAGAGATATAGAAATAATAGGATAAAGGGTAGATTATTGAATCTATGCTGAAAAGAAAAAATAGACAATATGGATATGATAAGATCAAAAGTTAGATTATTGAATCTACTTTTAAAAAGAAACTACTGGTTTTAAATATTTCACATTGGATTGGATTTTTGTATAGTGTATATTTTATATGTTGATACAAATTTGAGATTGATTTTGTTAGAAAATACTGTACATATATTTCTACTCTTATTCAAGGTGTTGTACCTATATAGCCCATTTAACAATGTAATACACATTTCTAGTCCAGGAAAGTTATTATTATCAACTACTTAGTATATAAAGAAATGCAAATTAGTATTTAGTCACCTATTACAATTGAACTTGTAGTCATATTAGATAAGTTTTCAAGGTCAGACAGACAGATCATCTTCAAACACTTCAGAGATCTACAGAAAATAGCATTTACGATGTTTTAATAACATATATTCTTTTTTTAAAAAACAATGAGACATGTCTGCT
This sequence comes from Peromyscus aztecus, assembly GCA_902168405.1. NCBI lineage: Eukaryota > Metazoa > Chordata > Mammalia > Rodentia > Cricetidae > Peromyscus > Peromyscus aztecus. Next base: position 20,909 of record CABHPQ010000727.1, on the reverse strand, counting down.
CCTAGCAGCACCAAACTACTTCAGAGAAGATGATGGTCAATGAAGAAACTCCTTATGGAGTTCACCTTCTTTGTGACAAAATTCACCCAATGGGAAAGAAAATGCCCTTGCATTGACTGCAGACAGTATGCTGTCTAAATTGGACAAGCAGGACACCAAAGAAAGGACTGCTGATCCTTGCAAAGACAAGGTAGGAAGGCCCTTTAGAATATCCTGTTTCACAGATGAGTCTATCAAATATGCTAGTCCTGTAAGCCAAAGATGGATACCCAAATGTTGCAGAAAAATCTTGGGTGACTGTTCAGACCACCAGCTGTTTTTGTCATTTTTTTGGAATTCACTTGTTTGCACTTCCTGTTTACTCAGATAATATTATTCCCTTCTTGGGTCTCAGGGAGTTGAAGATTAGATGGCTATAGTTATAGTTTTCTTTGTTAACAAATTCAGAACAGAAATTCACTAAAGTGGTGTAAAGTGTATAAGTTTGAAAGACATTAAAAGATATTTTTGGTTGGTCATACAAGTTAGGATAGAAAGTGAATTAGGTACATTTTGGACTCACCAATATAGGCTAAATAATGGAGTATTTTCTCTGAATTTGTCAAATGTTAATGGACTGGATATTGCTAATGTAATTCTTGACTATATATATTGTATATACTTACTGTACTTAGTATATATAGTTTTTCTTATATTAGTTATAACATTATTTTAGACAAAAAAGGGGAAATGTAGTGATATATTTTGTACCCTAAAAAACTTGCCTGAGGATCAGAGGGCAGAGCAAGCCACTAGATTAGACATAGAGACCAGACGGTGGTGGCACACACCCTTAATCCTATCACTCAGGAGGCAGAGATCTGTCTGGATCTTTGTGAGTTCAAGGCCACATTGGAAATGGAGGCATGCAGTGGTGACATATAATTTTAATCCCAGACCTGGGAAGCACACATGCCTTTAATCCCAGGAAGTGATGTATGGGCAGAGAAAGGTATATAAGGCCTGAGAAAACAGAAAATCATGCTCTTGAGGCTGAGGATTTCATAGAGTATGAAATGTGGCTGGGTTGTTCTGTTTCTCTGATCTTTCAGCTTTTATCCCAATATCTGGCCCAGGTACTTTATTAATAAAATGGTTTATCAATTCAAGCTACAGTATGAGACTTTTCCAAATTCTTTATGAAGGCACTTAGTGCTATGAACTTTCCTCTTAATACCACTCTTATCACATACCCTAAGATGGGTATGTTGTGTATTTATTTTCATTGAATTCTATGGATTTTTTTCTTTCTTTGTTTCTGCCTTTATACAGTAGTCATTCAGTAGGGAGCTATACATTTTCCATGAGTTTGTAGGTTTTCTGCTGTTTTTGTTATTGTTAAAATCCAGCTTTAATCCATGGTGATCTGATAGGAAGTAGGGGTTTATTTCAATTTTTTTTTTGTATCTGTTGAGACTTGCTTTGCAACTGAGTATGTGGTCAATTTTGGAGAAGCTTCCATGAGGTACTGAGAAGAAGGCATATTATTTTGTTTTTTTGTGAAATATTCTGTAGATATCTGTTAGGTCCATTTGGTTCATAACATCTGTTAGCTCCAGTATTTCTCTGCTTAGTTTTTGTCTGGATGACCTGTCCATTGTTGAAAGTGGGGTACTGAAGTCTCTCATTATTATGTGTGAGGTTCGATACATGATTTAACCTTCAGTACTGTTTCTTTTACAAATGTGGGTGCTCTAACATTTGCAGCATAGATGTTAAGAATTTTGAAATTCCTCTTGGTGAATTTTTCCTTTGATGAGTATGAAATATCCTTCTCCATCTCTTTTGATTAATTTTGGTTTGACGTCTATTTAGTTAGATATTAGAACAGCTACACCAGTTTGCTTCTTTGGTCTATTTGCATGAAAATCTTTACCCTGAGGCAATGTTTATCTTTGATGTTGAGGTGCGGTTATTGTATGCAGCAGAAAGATGGATCTTGTTTTCATCTACCTTCGGTTTGCCTGTTTTTTATTATTATTATTATTGGAGAATTGAGTCCATTGATATTGAGGGACATTATTGACCAAATATTCTTAATTCCTTTTTGTTGTAGAATATTATTTGAAAATGTATTACATTTGTTTATGTTCTGGAACATTTGTTTAATGATGCAAAGACGTATTGCATTCTTTTATGTTGCTTTTGTTTAACTGTGAATCTGTATTACTGTGCCTATCTAAAATACCTGATAGTATAATAAAGAGCTGAGGGAACAAAAGCAAGGCAGGAGAAAGGATGGGCAGGGCTGGCAGGCAGAGAGAATAAATAGATGGAGAAGTCTGGGAGGAGGAGAAGAAAAAGAGAGAGAAAAGAGCAAGAGAACAAGGAGAGGAGGATGCTAGGCACCAGCCACTCAACCACACAGCCAGCCATAGAGTAGGAGTGAAAGTAAGATATACAGAAGCAAGAAAATGAAACAGTCTCGAGGCAAAAGGTAGATGGGATAATTTAAAGTTAAGAAAAGCTGGCAAGAAACTAGCCAAGCTAAGGCCAGGCATTTGTAAGAAATAATAAGTCTCCATGCATGTGGTATCTATTTGGTAGCTGGGTGGCAGGCCCCTCAAAAAAGCAAAAACAACCAACAAGATCTTTTATCTGGTTGTTTTGGGTGTTGGTGGTAGTGTGTGTGTGTGTGTGTGTGTGCATATGTGTGCATCTGTGTTTCTGTGTGTTTCCATTCCTTGGGTCTTGCAAGTGTGAGACTATTTATTGTCTGTGTTTACATTGGTGTAGTTAACCTTTATTGGCTAGTGTTTTCCTTCTAGGACCATCTATAGGGCTCTATTTGTGGATAAATATTGTTTAAATTTGACTTTTTAAAAAATAAATATCTTGTTTACTCCATCTATGATGAATGACAGTTCTGCTGGGGATAGTAGTCTGGGCTGGCATCTGTGGTTTCTTGGCATTTGCAAGACATGTGTCCACGTCCATCTGGTTTTTAGAGTCTCAGTTGAGAAGTCAAGTGTAATTCTAATAGGTCGGCCTTTATATGTTACTTGGCCTCCTTCTCTTTCCCCTGCAGCTTTTAATACTCTTTCTTTGTTCTCTATGATTAGTGTTTTCATTACTACGTGGCAGATAGACTTTCTTTTCTGGTACAATCTATTTGGTATTCTGTCAGTTCACTGTACTTCTGTAGGCATGTCCTTCTTTAGGTTAAGAAAAATTTTCTGATACTATTTTATTAAATATATTTTCTGGGGTTTTGAGCTGTGATTCTTCTCCTTCAATTCCTATTATTCTTAGGTTTTGACTTTTCATAGTGTCCCAGATTTCCTGGATGTTTGTGTTAAAAAATTTAGGTTTAATATTTTACTTAGTTGATGAATCTATTTTTTCTATTGTATCTTCAATGCATGGGACTCCCTTTCCATATCTTGTATTCTGTTGTTGATGCTTGTGTTCATAGTTCCTGTTCACTTACCTAGATTTTCCATTTCCAGAATTCCTGATCAGTATGAGATAGGGTCCAGAAGAACATTGAAAAGGCATAAAGGTATGAGGAAAAGGTCATCATTCAATTTTGTGTAACTTGGGCATTAATTTAGACTGTTATCAAAATATTTACAAAGGATAAAGGGGAATGCTAATTATGAGGAAAGGATGGCTATTCTCTGAATGAATATAAACTAGATGATCAAACCTTACATTGAGTAAAGGAGGTAAAATAGAAATTTCTTCTATATTAGGCAAAATCAAAAGTATAAGCACTGCTACTAAAGACTATGCCTGTGATGACTCCCTCAGCTCCCTTACTGGAGCCTCCTTTTAATACATACCCTCCATTGCCTGAAAATGATCTGAAAGTATGGGGTGAGGAATTTGGTAATCAATCTAATCTTATATTCTGTCCACTTCCTTATGAGAATTATTGAAATCCTATGAAATTGCTGATTTTACAACCTAGTCAATCTAGGGCACAGTAGGAAAAAGAATTCATTTAGCAATTTCTACCTGGCCTTGTGATGTGCCCTTGGTATTTCCAATGCAGTAACCAATCTATTTGAAACTCTTGAACCAGGAGTAGCACTGGACAGTCCTTGCATATTATCTTGAGAGGCAAGAAAGGAACCACAGCTATTTGTGTCCAGACTAAAAGAAGTATTGTGTCTCATGTGCATCCTCCATTCCCTTTAAATTTACTTATTTTCCCCACCAAATTGTCTCCTACAGGTATTATAGCATCAGAATAAACCTTTAGAATAGATTTATTTACAGCATAAAGGCCACAAATTACTGTTTACCTTACTCTCCTTGCTCAATTAGTAAATCAGGGAGAACTCAATGTCAACAGTTATGTGGATTTGATCTTTGCTGTATTATATTACCCTTAACTAACAATCAGTTTTTAAAAGCATTACAGAACTCTATGGATTTTCAGATTTTATTTCCAGATCATAATGGAAGGATAGAAAATCATTTTCCAGCTGGGAAGCTATGGGATTTTCTTATATGAACTGAATTTGTGGTTATAAAAATTGTCATCACAGATGGATCCAATGAAACATTATGGATTCCTCTTGGCTCCCCAGGCCTGATCCATCAAGAACCATGATGGAGAATGAGGAGGCAAGGAAAGTCACCAAAAAGGCAGCAAGCCTCCAGCTAAAGGGCAATAGAAGATGTCAATTGCATCATCAGAAGTCATATCTGCCTAAGTGGGACCAAGTTAAGGCCCTGTGCACTGAGGGAGAAATTATTATATGAAACACACAGAGTCCTGTGTCACCTGAGAATCTCATTCTGGTGATGCCAGTTGCTTTGACTTGTGCATCTGGGATGAGTGCCTCTGAACCCATGTGTTCATCTTGTGTTCCTCAGCCTCTTTACCTTCATCTTGTGAATTGGATGGATCCAGCTCCTGGGATCTTTACTAATGATTGTATGCTTATGACTGGATTTTGATACCATAAGGGACTCATTGATTCAGCTGAAGAAGGGACTTCATTTAATTTTTCTTTGGAATTTAAATCACTTCTTATTCGCATAGGACATCATAATATTTTTATACCTATTAAAGATCAAATATGAGCTTGCACTCTACAAGATAACAGAACTACTAATCATATGGATTTTTTTCAAGCAATTCTCTGGACTTTCTGATCAATATAATAATGTAACCGATAGTGTAGTTGGAAGATTTCCTGTGTCCCACCTGGCCCACAGTTAGGACAAATCTCACTCATGTCTCCCAAGTAAATACACAGAGGCTTATATTAATTATAACTGCTCAGCCATTAGTTCAAGCTTATTACTGACTAGCTCTTACACTTAAATTAACCCGTAATTATCTACATTTAGCCACATGGCTTGGTACCTTTTCTCAGTTCTGCCTTGTCGTCTTGCTTTCTCTGTGTCTGGCTAGCAACTCCTGACTCAACCCCCCTCTTCTCAGAATTCTCATCTGCTTGCCCCACCTATACTTCCTGCCTGGCTACTGGCCATGATTGGCTGATGCTTTTTTTTTATCAACCAATCAGAGCAACACATATTCATAGCACGCAGAACATTCCACAGCACAATAGTACTGGATATAGTTTGGAACTCTATTCTTGTAGTCAAAGTATAACACACAAGGATTTCACTGTTCTAATATTATTAATTATGTTTCTAGTTTGCTTGCTTATAGGATACTCATGTATCAGATGACAATTATATTTATCTCCAATATCTCATATCAAAACTACTATAGATATCCTGCTATTAAAAATTTTAAAAAAGGGAGAAATGTTGGAACATGGTCAAAGAATGAAGTTTTTCTTTTTTCTTTTCTTTTTCTTCCTTTTTTCTTTTTTTTTTTCTGAGACAGGGTTTCTCTGTATAGCTTTGCTCCTTTCCTAGAACTCACTCTGTAGCCCAGGCTGGCCTTGAACTCATAGAGATCTGCCTGGCTCTGCCTCCCGAGTGCTGGGATTAAAGTCATGTGCCGCCACCACCTGGAAGAATGAAGTTTTTCAAGGAGAATTCTAAAAAAATGAGATAATAGTCCTGTGACTCCAGTTTCTTCAAAAACAAGAAATTTTTCTTGGAATGTGATTTCTTGCTTCTTCCAGGTACAGCAGATAGGAGTGAGTTTACTTCAAATAAGTCATTATAACAGGCTATAGGTTTTTGTTTATATGCCTCTATAGCAAATCATTGTTTTGATGCATTTGGCTTGTCCCCCATGTGGGGCTTGTCTCATATGTGGCTTACCCATGTAACTGGACAGTTTACTCATGTGGTTCCTCTTCACCCTCAGAGTACAAGTTGCCTGATGTTTTGAATAAAGTTGAACATTGCATGAGACTTGAGTCCACCTAATTTATCAGCTCCATTCTCTCAGGTTCCACAACTGCTAGAGCTGTGACAGTTACTCATATATATTTTTCCAAGGCTGACTATTTCTGCTTTGTTATTCATTAAATTTGTTTTTCACAAGTTCACACATGTATATAATGCATGTTGACCACTCTAACCTTACCCTCTCTTATTTAATCTCTTCTCATGTTCATGACTATTTGTTTTATTTATTTTTTTTTTGTGACCCATAGATTTTACCTAGCTTTGTAAGGGAGATATAGAATTTTTTTCTTTTTGGTTTTTCAAGACAGAGTTTCTCTGTGTAGTGGTGTTGGACTTGGAGAGTGCAGTCTACTTCTAGTTCTCTCTGTGTCTTGTGTAGAGTTAAGGATGCGAGTGTTCAGGTAAGAATGTGTAAGGTTTTTCTTCTATAACTTGTCTTGGTCTTGGTACTTTATTACATACATAGAATGATACTTTTCTACATACATAGAAAAGTATTGTTCATGGTAATGTCCATGGTAAGTACCTAATGCAGCTGCCTAAATGTTTCGAAGCCATAATATGAAACCCCATTCCCTGACAATGTCTTTTCTTTTAACTTTATCTATTTGTTATTACAAGGGTCACCAAAATTCATTCATTTAAAATGAAGTCTTTTATGTAGAATTCTAATATCACAGCAAGATTCTCATTATTTATAATATTCACAAACTCATGCTGATATACATAGTGCTCAGAATGGCATTTAAAATTATTAGGAACAAAATCACAGACCAAGGTACCTTAAAAAACAAAAACAAAAACAAGAGCACCCTCATTGCTGCGTACATCTACATTTTATCTTTCAAATTAAGTGTTTTACAGTAATGATGTCTAACTTCAATATTTGCAAATATGTATCAATACACAATTCTTGGGTCTTTTCATTATTCTGTTGGTTTTTTTCGTGGAAAATACAGACATGCTTTATTTCTTGTGCTATGGTTCCTTCTCACCTTTCTGATATTATATAACATTTTATAAAATAAACATCGGTTGCAATAGTAGAACAAATATAATATATTACCACCATGTTTACAATATCTCATGTGTTTTTTTAAAATTTCTTAAAAATATTTTAATTAAGGCATGTATTACAATTTTTCAGATCTATGGATATTGTCCACCTAATAAACAGTACTTTAATATAAAAATTCCTTATACATACATGCATAAACCAGCACATTACTAGCTAAGCTTAAGTGTTACCCAGTTCTGATGAAAAATTAATATGTTCATGTAAGTGGTATTCTATTTTAGATGCTTCGTATTTGTTGACATGTGCTGCCTTCCTTTGTTCTCTCCCTGGAGATAACCTTCAGAAAAAGGTCATCTTTCTTCCCTTGAAGAGGCACATGGCATATTTACAAGTTGAAAGTCATGTAGCCTTGTAGCAAGATGCCAAATGGAGCATAGCAGAAACAAATGAAACAATTTGACTGGCTGATAACCATTTCACTACGCTAGTCTCATGGCAATTACAGTAGTTAGAACATAGCCAACTATTCAAATACTGACTGTATTTCTGTTAGTACAGATCTATAGCCAGAACATGATTAACATAATCTCCAAGGCTATGAAACAATTCCCATCACTCCACGTGGCATGTAGAGCTAAAAGGCAAAGCACAGCTATGAAATTGCAAGAAGTTGTTTCCCCAAATTTACCAGAGAAATTTCTGTTGTTTGTCTTAGAAACCCAGATTAGCTATCTATACCAACCAATTTTATCATAAAATGAAACAAAATGGCACAAAATCATCTTTAGTGACGGAGAAGTTTATTACTAGAAGTCTTTCTTGTGAAATTGGTTTACAAGCATGCATAGCATAACAGCTGAGCTCCCTATGTGAATACTGAACAATTCTAACTGAGTGACATACATTTTTGAAAATATGTTGTTGAGAACTGCTCTGCTATAACACAAACTCTGATAGGATACATACTTCAATATGTTCCAACAAAAACTAGGTTGATACCTACATACTTTAATGGAATTATTAGGCAATTTCTTTCTTAACAAAGAACTTGCTGCTGCTGCAAGTCACTTCACATTTTTATGCACCTATATAGACACTGAAGAGATGTGAATAATTTAGTGTCTGTCTTTGAAATTTTACATTCTGTAGGGGAAAAAAAGAATATAAGGAAGCTAATATCTGTATTTTCTTATAATTTTACTTTAATGCATTATTACAAAAAAGAAAAGTGAAGTTGTAGATTTCTTTGTAATTTTATCAGCAAGGTAAAAAAAAAAGAAGCTTTATTTTGTACTCTTTGACATGAGGTTTGAGAGATGAGGTCTGAGTATCTCTATAAAGAGCTGAAAATATTAAAAAAAAGTCTGTGTTATTTTTCTCAAGGAAACACAGATTTCACCAAAGTCCAACTTGGTAAACCAATTAATTTGTTAGGTTTTCTTAGAGTAAGGTGGGTGAAGAATTACTTACAGAAACATGGATTATTCAAAGGTATCTTCCTCAAGTAAGAGTACACCCCAGCATTGGGACCGCTCAAAAAAGCTGTAGCCCTGCCTATCTCTACATGACTTAGACTTATTTTGAACCATGCGGTGGTGGCACCTTTAATTCCAGCACTCTGGAGGCAGAGGCAGGCGAATCTCTGTGAGTTCAAGGCCACCCTGGTCTGAAAGTGAGTTCCAGGAAAGGCACAAAGCTACACAGAGAAACCCTGTCTCAAAAAACAAAAACAAAAACAAAAAGAAGTATATTTTGAGTTGGGAAATATCTCTATATATTAGAACTCCAAAGCTATCTATTTCAGTTTCGACCTACATAAACTCATATGGCTGAATTGAAGCATTTATGGTAAATAAAAACTGTGAATAAAGAAAGGCCAAGTTATATAATTACACTAAGAAACAAACACCAAAACAAATATATATATATATATATACATATACAATATGATATATGAATATCATATTGGTTCCTGGGTGTATCATAATATAAAATGCATTTAGTTTAACTACATAGTTCTCCACAGAATTTCACAATACTGTTTTAAAGCACAAATTCTCTTCTGAGACTCAAGGAAATCTCTTATATAATCCCCCCCCATAAAACCAAAATGGAAATTACATACTTCCAACATATAATGGCACAGAGTATATATTCCTATTCCAAAAGGGAGAATAAAGTTATAGTGAGGAAATACTGGACTAAAGCAAGACTGAAACCAAGCCAGAAAAACACCAAATTTTGTTGTTTCATGTCTAATGTTGAGAACTTCAATTTCAAAGGGACTCCACCTTTGCTGATGGAAACATCTCTTTCTTAGGCTGGTTTCATTGCATTCATGTACCTCTTCTAGGAAGATGACTCATAGTTCTTGCAGCTCCATCATGTTGGGTTCTCCAACACAACCCAGGCTTCACTTCCACTGTATCATGCATGATGGCATAAGACCTCTTGTCCTCTTGGGACCTTCGGGAGTGATCAGCTGCCACTCAACACTTGTTTCATAGACTTTCTGAAATGATGAGGAAAGATTCCATGATTCCTTTGCTCTTAGACCCTTCATTACTCTAAATATATGCCCGCATGAACTACATTAACAAGTTTGGCTACTGGTGTGGCATGAAATTTGGTGTTATTGTATCACATTGGCAGCAGATTTTGTTTATTTGTGCATTCAAGGCCTAGGCATTTCCTTAGTCTTATTCCTTTCAAGAGTTAGAAACTTAAGGGGGAGTGAGTCTAGCCTGATGAACCTATTTCTTTATTTCTTTATCACAGTGTATATCAGGTATCTCCTTGATCTTCACATCTATTTCTGTACATATCTTGACTGGCACAATAAGATTCCTCATGTTCTTCTACTCTCCACAGTGAATATTTTCAGTTTCTTTCCACTCTTTGTCACTGTAGACTTGCAGAAGAGTGATTGTTGATAATCATGTGACAGAGTCAGTATTATCCTGTCTTGAAATCTTTTCCACCAAAAAATGTATTTCAATACCTATCAAGTCAGCCTCAGGTAAATCTCCAGGGCATGAGCAGAAAGCTGCCAGATTCATAGTTAAAATATCATAGAAGTTTATAGCCCAGATGTTAATATGTTTCATTTGAAACCTCTTGAACCTTCACAGTCTATATTACTTTCCAAAGTATCTTCCAACATCAAATTAGAATGGTCCATTAACTTCTACTCATGATATCCAATGGCTTTTCTAGTCCAAAGCCTCAATATCTACCATACTCCTCAAAAAAAAAAAAAGCCAAAACCACATAACATGGTTAGATTCTTCACAGCAATAGCCTTTCTTCAGAAACAACTTCTGTATTAGTTACTTTAATATTCATATGCTAAACCTCATGACTAAGGCAATTTATTAAAAGAAAAATTTGTCTTATGGTCCTAGAGTGATAAATGTCCATTATGGCAGAGAAATGTGGCAGGAAACAACAGATGTGGCAGTAATTAGGTGCTGGGAAATCACTTTTGAACAAAAAACATAAAGCAGTGAGTGCATTCCAGAATTAATGGAGGCACTTCAGTCTATAAGCCAGTCCCAGGAATATTCTACCTCTAACAAGGCCCCTACCAACTAGAGACCATGTATTCATATGTCATAGACTATGTGGCTTTTATCAAAAAGAAAACAAAGCAAAGAAAAACAAACAACAAAAACACATGTTCTGTACTTTTATGAAGTTTAGTTATAATATGACATGTAATGTGGGATGACTCAGTCCTAACAGACCAGAGGGCCAGTTAGCCCAAACCAGTAATAAAATATTCCCTGAGAGTCAATCTTGCTCTGCCTAAGAGCCTTAGCAATAGCAGCTGAGACATGGTCTGAGATGACCTGGACGAATGAGAGACAGCCACGTCATCCCAGCAGATGCATATTCATCAGGCCTTCCTCCAGGGTAGGGTGGAGGGTATATATCTGTGTTGTTGACTATGCACCTTCTAGTCCCCTCCCCCAAAGGGAACAGTACAAGATCTTTCCACAGAGGAATGGTTATTTTCTGGTTATATCTACCTGGAAATCTAAATGACTCTTTTATCGCAAAGCCTCTGTCTTTTCATACATCTGGATATTTCTTGGTACTGTTTAATTATTTATATTCATATGCCTTTAACTGTTATCTCAGCTCAGTCATTCAGACTCATTATTCCTATGTTTTACCCTAAAATCACATCACATAGATCTTATATATTTTGTTCTTAACATCTTTTTTTCTTGTATTATCTTAAAGTCAAAATTCATTAACCTTGCCAACACATCCTTAAATTCTTTCTTCTACTTCATCTCGCTTATTGCTGGCTCCCTTCACTGTGTTTTTCTTTGTTTAACTTAATTGTATTTCTGATATCCAAGATTTCCATTAACTTTTGTTTCAAAAACTGTAGCTCTTTATAAAATTGCTCATTCATATCTTATATTATCTTACTTATCTCTGTAAGCAGTGTGTTCCTGGCTCCTTGAAATTCACTGATCACTGTTAAAATTAAACATTTAAATTGTGTGTCTCTTTCATCAATATGTATATTAATTTATTTGCTGAAATTATTAAAGTTTTATAATTTTCTGAAATAATTTTGAACCCCTTTTATTTGATTCATTTTAGCTTAACTTTTTTTTTGTAATATCTTAGATTAGTATCTTCAAGTATGCATTTCAGTTCAGATAGTTATTTCTTCTACTTTTATGTGAGGGTCTAGTTTGGTCACAAGCTTATCTTTTCTTTAATAATAATAAGACTAATAACACATTTTATGTCTGAGGTTATAATATTACCTTTCCTCCCTCCAAATGCTCCCATTGGGTTCATTTCTATCTTTCTAATTAGTGACTTGTTTTTCTTGGTTTGCTCTTACACATGCACACACACACACACACACACACACACACACACACACACACACACAGAGGCACACTTTTAAATACAGAAATACGACCTGGTTGGTCCATATAATGTTACTTGTATGTGGACATTTTCAGGTGTGACCGTTTGTCATTGTATAAGCAATCAGAGTGCCTTTCAAGATGAGGACTATTTCACCCACTCTAAGTATTCCATAGTTGCTTGTAGTTCTTCCTGTAGCATTGTCCATGAAATCTCATCAACATGGTCTAAGCATGTCTGGAACAAGGATAACACCAATAAACATATCAATGTGGAATGGGGGAAAACCCACAAGAGCAACCATATCAGATGAAATAGATTCTGGGATATCAGTTTGTAAGGCTGCATTGTGTTTAAATATAGCTTTACTTCCTAGTGCAGTGTATAGCTCATTTTGATGAGAATAAGAGTTTTTTGTGAGATTATATGACATGTGATCTTAAAGCTCCACCCATTATTTTTGGTAAGTTTCTTATGAGTGGCAAAGCATGGATTTCTGTCATGGACAGCCAAGTAAAAGAAGTAAAACCACTCTGTAATTGTCTCCAGTCTAGTAACAATGTCTTAAATGGACATGGAACTGGCATACACAGAAACACCTAATATAGGTGGGGTTTACAATCTTTTGATTGCTTCTCTACAACAATATATGGAGGTAGGTTTCCAGGATTGTGTTTGGGCCTAAGCATGATTGATTACCTGGATTGGTGTCATGGATGTTTGTTTGTTTGTTTGTTTTTGTTGTTGTTGTTGTTGTTTTGTTTTTTTAAATAAATCTTTCTTATTCTTTGTATTCACTATGGTTTGAACTGGCCCTGAGCATGGATGAAATGAGATAAGGATTTTTTCAGCTGAGTTCAGAATGTAGATTAGCATGTATAGCAAACATGGCTGAAGGGTTGGCACCATGTTGATAGGGGAGAGCAAATGACAATGACAACCCCTAGAGCAGACAAATGACACATACAAACGAAGTGGAAGGAAGCTAGTATTTCTTCTCCATCCATCCACATCTTTGCTCTTACACATGCACACACACACACACACACACACACACACACACACACACACACACACTAAAAGATGTTGTTCATCCATCAACAACAAGGATGTTGCCAGGAAAAGTAACAAGGTAATGTTACTAAATATAAAATGCATCAAGAAAAATAAAAATAAAACAAAGGACAGTAGAATTAAAACTTCCAAAATTTTATAGAAGAAATGAAAGAAAACAGGATAAGAAGTATAACTAATACTATAAAAGAAACAGAGAAGAGAGCATTATTTGTGATTAACATTAAAAAGGTAATGGAGGCCGGGCGGTGGTGACGCACGCTTTTAATCCCAGCACTTGGGAGGCAGAGGCAGACGGATCTTTGTGAGTTCGAGGCCAGCCTGGTCTACAGAGCGAGATCCAGGAAAGGCACAAAACTACACAGAGAAACCCTGTCTCGAAAAACAAAAACAAAAACAAAACAAAACAAAAAAGATAATGGAAGTGAAAAAAAAGAGAGAGAAAGTGATATGTGAACCAAGTAGTAAATACACAAAAGTCATAATAACAGGAGATGAAGAAGTCTGATAGTCTGATAATAAAGAAAATTAATGAACAAATGTGCTAACCAAACAACAGATACAAAAAGTTCATACTGAAAAAATAGTAGTTTCTTCTGCTGGGATGGCCCTCAGTGCAGATAAGTGTGAGTGTGTGCTGCTTATGCGAGAGACTTTCCTTTCCATGTCTTCTCTGACCACCTGTCTGTAAATTCATTTATTAGATGGGATTACGAATATCAGGATCTTTGTGGAGTCTCCTCAGAAGAAAGAAAGGGCAATTTCTTTAATGTCAAGGCTGGCATAAAATAATCTCCATAATTGTTGTTCTCCTTTCCACAACTAAGTTCCTATACTAACCAGCCATTTAGGGCTAGGTTTAAGACACTGAGCATCTTCTAAGAGCCATTTCTGTCTTAAAAGAGAAGCAAGTTCTGAGCCCAAAAGTGTCCACTTCTAAAATTTCATAGATTTCTGCAGGGCCATTTCCTTGAGGCTCTTCTGGAATGAAGCTAAGTATTAAGGGAAACTGAAACTGTGAGAAGAACTGTTCTATGATTTGCTGAGGCTTGGAGGCATGTGTAGTGTTTTTGCTTCCTCAAAAGATAAGATGCATATAAGATCTGAAAATGGAAAACACATTAAAGCATTGTACAACAGGACAGACTATGACCTACCTGTGTGAAGCAAGGATATTTTGATATATGACGTCATTCAGTATGAAACACCAAACTTAAAACCTGATAGAAACCACAACATCATTAGACACAGAAAAATCATTTAACAAATTTCAACAACCATTAATGATAAAACCCTCAACTGAAAGGAACAGAAGAAAATTGTCTTAACTGAATGATGGCTATAAGAGAAAATGTACAGCTGATATTTTAAACAACATAACAAATCTGAATGTTTTTCATCAATGTCCAATACCAGTCAAAAATGACTACTCTATCTCTGTCTGTTGTAGTATTGGAAGTTCTAACCAGACACTTTCATATTAAAAATAAATCAAATCAGGAAATAAACATAAAAATTATCTTTGCAGATAACTTGTTTATAAATATAAAAAATTATAAAGAAAAAAATTAGTGTGGATGAATTCAATAATTTGTAGGAGACAAAAAATAACATGCTCACTTGATGTTTTTACATAAACTTAACCCATTAACTAAAAAGGAAATAAGAAAAATCCATTCTACAATAACAATAATATTCTTGGATATAAATTTATTCAAAGAGACAAAAATTTTGTGCACCAAAAAAATAACACATTGATGAATGAAATTAGAAACATATAACAATAATGACATCATGTGTAAAATGATTGGAAGATTTAGTATCATGAAAATGCATTATTCAAATGATATACAGACTTGATGCAAGATATCATAATATTTATGTCAGTGTTTCCAGAAATGGGAAAAAATAATAATTCATATGAAACAACCAAGGTTCCTGAGGAGTCAAATAAACATTGGGAAATAGAATATGGGTAGAAAGCTGGAAGTGAAGATGTGCTCTGAATCCATATGATGAATTTCATGAGAATTTAAATCCATTAAGATAGAATACTCTTTCAGTTTAGGTATAAGTAGACTGGTCCACACTGTTTAAAGGAACAAATCAAGAGACAAAAAAAAGGTTTGTTTTATAATATATCCTATTCTTAAAGAAGAGCAAGGAAGGAAGGTGGTTTTGTCAAAAAGAACAATAGCCCCAGATGTGTAGTCAGACTCCTGGAAGTGACAGGGGAACAGTGCCTAGGATTTATCACATTTATGAGTCAGAAGTCTTCCACACAGTTGAGAATAAGAAACACTTTCTGCTGGATCCCTTTTCCACTTAACTGACTAATTCAAGTAAAATTAACTTTCTTTTTTCTTTCTGAAATCAGGACATTTATTGTCATTGAAATGTATTTCCATAAATTCAATCATTACATTAGCAGGTAATTGAGTAAATATTAAAATCGCTTTCCCCTAGCCAATGTCTGCATTGCTTCTGGTGTTCACATGCACACGGGTATTATAGAATGAATATTGCCAAATTAGATTAAACAAGAAATAGCTGTAGCCTTTGTCCTCCTCTCAAAATTCAAATCAGATTATCTTGAAACAGTCTTTCATTTTTTTCCCTCAAGCAATAATGTTTTACATTTTTATTCCATTTGTATGAAAAAGTCTGCAGGAGACCTTGACAAGACTTCCCTGATGACTCAAGCCTTAGCTCCCATGTCATCTCATAAGATGACATGAAGATCTCTACACTAATCTATCCTATCCTCCAGTCAGGATGTGCATTTCTTTCTCATAATGGTCAAATTTCAATATTACATAGAATATTGACTTGCAATCTCACTTATTGTAAGGAGATTGTGAATCCTAGCTTTTCTATCCCAAATATTGTTGTTTTTAATGTCAACTTGCCAAAAATTAAAGTCACCTGAGTATGAAGTATGACCTCAAGAACTATCCTGATTGCTTTATTTGCTGTGAGAAGACCCATCCTGGTTATGGTCTGTAACTCTGCAAGCAGTCCAGGAAAAAGGGACGTAGTCCCCGAGGGCATTCAAGCGAGGCTAAGCGAAGATGAAAGGAAGAGAATGGACCTGTAGGGTACACTCCCTCACTTCTGCTTCAGTTTCCTCACCAGAAAATGTATCTTTGGAAGATGGAAGTGGAAGAGAATGTAAATATTTAAATATTATTCAAGCATATAAAAATGCACTTGATAATATTTTTAAATGTCCTTTAACATTGACATTACATATTTATATATCTTATATTTTATAGATAATTTTCATTATATTTCCATCTTAAAGTTCACACACACATTTATATTATGTGTATGAAATATTCATAGATAAAGCATCCATGTGAATACATTGTATCTGTGAATATATACTAGGTTGAATGTTGTTTGATTTTAAAGCTTTTGTACAATTGAACTGTTACCAAGTTGACTCAAAATTATGAATTCATTCTATCAATTTGTCATTTTAACTGTTTCATAGATTGATGCTAACTTTTTAAATGGAAAAAATTTATATTGTCAGCATAATTTTATTTATTCCATAGACCTATTGTCATTGGTAAGCACCTTCTGGGTGTAAAAGGAAAGAGACAATAAACCTTGGTTAGCTGTCTGAGACTGGACACATTCATCAGTTCTCTGCTTTTTTTCTGAGACTTACATAGCATAACTGAAAAACAATCTACTTTTTCTTAAAAGTATTTCTTTTGAATAGAGATAAATCTAATTTAAAAACAAACTATACTTTCTCATGTTTATAAAGATATCTAAGAATCTTGTAATTATTTTTATAGATAATTATTGTTAGCCTAATAGTATTTTAATTCAAAATAGAAAAAACTTGATTTAAAATAAAACAGAGATGTTCATTTCTTATATTATTAAGCTAATAAGCATTACAGTCAGAAATGATTTACATATTCCTTTCATATCTAGGAGATCTTTTATTTATTTTTAAAATGATACAAAAAATAGCAATTGAAAGTAAAGTCACTTCTCCAAGAGGAAACAAACAGAATTTACTTGAATTGCAAGAGTCCAATTCCAAAGTTTTTATTTGCTTCCCCTTCAAAACAGAAGCATGGATGCAAAGGAGAAAAATTTTATTACTATTTATGAAAACATCAAGACTTTGCTTGTCCTTAAGAGTGACTCTCAGATGAGATGGCTTTATAAAAATCACTAAGCTCTCATTTTGAGAAATAAAATTTGAGACACATTTCTTATGCATAATTATTATTTACAACTTTTCTCTCATTTCAAAGGCATGTCATAATCTTAGTCACTATTTTAAAACTCATTTCAAAATAAAATGTTATTACTTTTGTCATTATAGTTGTATAGAAAATGTAACATTTGGGGGTTAGAAGATTTGCTTAAGTTAATATAGTCATAATTATACTTTATTTCTTATTTAGAGAAAGAGTGCGAGTAGAAAAGAGGGGAGGAGGACATTAGGGACATATAATTTCTTTACATGGTCATCACTGATTCAAACTTGAATGTGTGTTTCATATATAAACGCCAAGGAAAATGAAAGAAAGAAATGACATTTTTCCCACTAACAGAAGACAATTAATTTAAAGAGCAAATCATACTTTAGATTTGTGATTAATGAAAGTGATTGAAGCTATTGGTGAAATGAAGCTGGACTTAGATAAGTTGAGTCTGGCCTTTCGTGAACACGAAGGGAATTTACTTTTAGAGGCCCTTACATAAAAAATAATTAACATAAATTAGAACATTAATGTTTTGATACCAATAGCCAAATAAAGAACATCATTATTACATTCTATAATGTTTTCTACATTAGATAAATATATGTCTTCCATAGATTTGTTCTTAGGGTTATTCAGAGTGAGTTGTTTATATAAATAATATAAATGAAGACTTTTCTCAGCTCTGAAACTTGATTTCTTTCCATCTGTCTGCAGTTTATGATTCTCCAGTTTGATAATTAATTGATTTTATCACTTATAAAAAGTAAGGAGAATTTGGAATTGTTTTGTATGTATAAACTAACATAAATTGATACCAATTTATAATTTGATTTCTGTAAATATATTTTAAATTTTATATAGTTTAATAAACATCAAGTAAACTATTTAAAAATACAATAAATTTCTATATTGTACAATAAACTTCTATGCCTTCAGGCAGTACAAATTTGTCTGGATATTTTGTTTTGTTATAGTTTATTTGGACACAAAGTTGGTTGGATGGGGAAGGGAGAATGGATTTAGGAAAAGTTGGGGTAAAATGTATTATAAAAGAACAATTGTATCTGCTTCTCAAAATATAAGTAATAATTTTAAGTACACATATAATAATTATTTACCCTATCATCTCTTGCTCAAGGAACCAAGATGAAGAGATTTAGTGAATATGGCAATAATGATAAGCTAACACATGGGCACTGTAGTTGTTTGTTTATTTGAATTTAGTCATTAAAAATATTAAATTATGTGTTTTCTGGCTTTCTGGAAGTCTTAAATTAAAGTTAGAAAAACAACAAAATAGCAAGCTACATTTTAATTTAAAAAGAAAACTCCATAAAATAGTTGTTTACTTAGAATCTATCAAGGACAGTATTTCAGTTAATTAAAGATGCTGACTTGGATCTTGCATCAGAAATATTCAAAATGAAAGGCTGCAAACTTAAATAAAGAAAAATAAAACAGCAGAGAAAGGGGCTTTTCCTTAAGGACTT
>CABHPQ010000726.1:49892-97316 GCA_902168405.1 Peromyscus aztecus | reverse complement strand
GTGTGTGTGTGTGTGTGTGTGTGTGTGTGTGTGTGTGTGTGTGTGTGTCTGTGGTATCATTGTACAATTCAGGTTGTGTCTGTGGACTGAACATGTAAGGAGGGTTGATGGGGTGACTGGACTGGACTGGTCTTTTCTCCCTGCTGTCCAGAACTTGCTCTGATGTCCAAATCCTGAAAAATGAGCCTACCCTTTTGGTCCTTGCTACTGACTGTAGAGCTGAGGAAAATTGAACCCACTGTACTCGGGAGCTCAGGAGAGTGTCAACATCCACAGTGGCTGGTCCACATACCTTTATGGATTTCTTCACTTTTTCTTCCTTTGGTCAGCTATAATCCAAAGGCATAACACATGAGCAAATATCAATTAATAGTTAGTAGGAGGTCATTCTTAATGGTGCCTGAGATGGGGAGCTATGTAAGATTGATGAGTTCAAAAAATACTCTCTGGGCAGAAGGGGACGGGGTCTCATTCAGCCCAGACTAGCCTCAAATTCTGTGGTCAAGGATGACCTTGAACTTCTAATCCCATTGCCTCCATGTCATCCTAGGAAATATGTGTGTACCACATACCTGGTTTATGTGGTGCTGGGCATCAAACCCAGGGCTTTGTAAATGCTAGGCAAGCACTCTCCCGACAGCTACATCCTAGCCTCAACAATCATTTTTGTTCACCTGTGATAGACCAGGTCCTGTGCTCAGCACCCAGGGTTTAGGGTTTCACAGAACCTGACTGGCTCTCAGGAAGTTCACATAGAATGGGGGATGGAGAAGGAGACTGTTTTAGAGAGGAAAAGCCTTTAGATATGGGCTCAAATCTTGGTACCCCTTCATTGTCCTCCTAATTCCCATCAAGTGAGTCTCTTAACCTCTCCGTCCCTCAATTTTCTCATCTCTGGAGTGAGGGTAATGATCCCCATATTACAGATCCACTGTGATTAATAAAAGGAGACAGATATAAAAAAAAAGACTACATATGGGATGATTCCACTCGCATGGAATGCTCAGAAAAGACAAATTGGGAAAGATGAGCGGAGAAGGGTTACTCTGGGCTGAGAACAGCGAGTGGCTCATGTAGGCTATCTTCCTGAGGTGACGGAATGTTCTAGAATCACCATGGGAGGATGACCTCAATTCTGTCCATTTTCTGAAAGTCCCGGGCTTGCACACTCGCAATGAGTGGATTTCAGGATATGTCAATGATACCTCAGTAAAGCTTTTAAAAGAATGAAAAAAATAAATAAACTGATCTATTCCAAGGTTCAGGTGAGATGATGTTATCGCTTAAGACAGGCCTGCATGCCAGACAAATGCACATTGTCAGAATTTTCAAAAAGTCCTAATGCAAGTTAGGCCAGTGAGATGGTTTAGTGGGTTAGAGGGCTTGCCGTACAAGCCTGATGGTATGAGTTCAATACCCGGACCTCAAGATGAAAGGAAAGACCCAACCCCCAAAAGTTGTCCCCTGACTTCTCCATGCACACAGTAATATGTGCCTCCCCACCCTCAACAAAAATAATAAATAACTTAAAAGGTGGAAGTTGGTCCCAACTTGGGCATCTGTATGAGTGTTTGCTTCTGTGATGGCATCCTGCACCCATGCACACGCAGGGAGCGCTAACTGGACTCAGTAAGCTATGAAAAAGGAAGAAGAAAAGAGGAGGAAGGGGAAAAAGAAGAGGAGGAAGAGAGGAAGTTGTGATGGTGAGGTCCAGGAGGAGATGGAGGGGGTAGATATGATCTTATCCTGTATGCATGTATGGGATCACCAGATCATATCTGTTGCTATATGAGAGCGTATCCGAGGGTGCTGGCTTGGCAGCCTAGCACACAGTACTCTAGTCTTTCTTAAACACTTAGTGGAAGTTTCTTGAAGGGAGGCCTTGGTCTTGGGTCTGAGTGTCCCTAGCCTCCCACGGAAATGTCTGTTTCTAGCCGTGGTGAGTTGTATTGCCACCAAGAAGAACTTGGGAATTGGTACCTTAAAACTTGTTAGAAGGCCTTAGCAAAGTTAGAACTTGAGTAGCCTTGGTCCCAGAGAAAACAGAGGTGCAAAGGCGAGCTCAGAGTTCAATGTTGCTTTCCCCCTAAGGCCTTTGATAATTCAAAATGGCCCCCTGAAATCTATGCTAATTCCAAAATGGCCCCCTGAGGTCTTTGCTATTTCCAAAATGGCCTCCAAAAGTCTATACTAATTCCAAAATGGTAGCTGGTCTAGGAAGCTGAACAGAACGTCCCGTCTGGCCCTTACGATGCTTAGGGGGAGTAATGGATCTCAAGACCTACAAGCAGAAAGAGGTCCTTGTAAACACTGATGTGTGCAACAGGGACCGGAGGGGTTACACTCTGCATATAAAGCTGAACTAGAAATAAATTACTTCTTATAAAAATAAAGCCTAGCCTCAGATCTGCCTCATGCCTAACAGGATTAATGTGACCAACCTCCCAGATGCCTGCCAGAAGAGAAAAACGAAGTTCTCCCTAGAGAGAAGTGACATCACCCAGCAACTCCAATTATCTCCTCTAATTTTAGGAATTCAATAAAAATTTACCAGACATATTAGGAGACAAAATCATATGGCTGAAAACCAGGAGAGGAAAAATAAAAACCAGACCCTGAGGAGAGTCAGATATTTAATTTATCAAATACAGACTTTATCCCATGACTCTACAGTGATTTAATTCATTCTGAATTTTTGTGTTCTGGGATTTGCCAGAATTAGGAGCTATCTCCCAGTGGGTTCAATTTAGGTTTTTGTTTGTTTGTTTGTTTGTTTTAAAAACAATGTTTTGAGGTGAAATAGATGGCACTTATTAAAAGTATACAGCAGGGTGGATAGGTCTAAGTAGCTAGTAATCTGTGTAAATGCTACCACAATGGACATACAGTAGAGACTCTTTGATCCCCCCACGGCACCCCCAAAGTTCTTATTCCCTACACCATCATTCCCTTCACCCTCCTGAAACCATGAACCATTGGCTTCCTTCTAGAATCTCATAGAAACAGATAGATGAAGTCATGTTTTCTCTGGTGTCTGGCTCCCATCACTTGGTTGTGTTGAAATGCATGCCATGGCACTTCTCGGTGGGCTCTCATTTTAGCTGTTTATACTTCACTGTGAGACAGACTTCAGATAGCCATGAGTATACAAGACATTTCACAAGAAAATGGAGACTTTCCCCGGAGACCAGGGACCCATGCGAAACCAGAATGGACTTTCTAGCAATCACGATCACAGTAGCCGAAGCTGGTAATAAAATACAGGTTTAATTACAAAATAGATACAGGTGAAAGGATGCTCGCTAGCAGAGAGATCAGAAGAAAACATCCAGCGGAGAATGGAAGGCAGTGGGAAACACTTCACAGTCTATCCGAGATGCTTGGGGCCGGTTGAGAGGGTGAGACAGACTCATATCTGAGATTCCAGGGGCAGAGAGAAAGAAGGCGGCCAAGCAAAGTCTGAAGAGATAATGATGGAGAACTTCCAAGAGTGGGCTGCGAGCTCCAGCTTCAGGAAGCGTATGAGGGCCTGAGTTGGGTTCTCCAGTACCCATGTAAATGACGGGTGGTGGTGGCAGTGTGTCTTTAATGCCAGAGCATGGGCATGCTGCAATGCCAGAGCATGGGCATGTTTGCAATGCCAGAGCATGGGCATGCTGCAGTGCCAGAGCATGGGCATGCCCGGGCAGGTCGGCTAGCTAACTAGACTAGGTGAACTGGTGAGCTCCGGGTTCATGCGAGATAGAGAGTGCTTGAGGAAAGACACCTGATGCCAACCTCTGCATTTCATATGCACGTATACCTATGCATGCTCACCCACACATGTGACACACACACACACACACACACACACACACACACACACACACACACACCACACCATGAACCTCAAATGAGATGAACATGGAGGGAGATGACTCTCAGGAAGGCTGGCAACGCCGCTGCTGGCCTACAGATAATTCCCGCGTCAAGCAAAGCCCCCGGCCCATCCTCACTGTATGTCGGTGTGAATGAGTGAATGAGGAAAGAACGGCAAAAGCAAGGGGAGAAAAGAGGCAGGTGGCCGAAGTGGAAGGGGTTTGACCCTGGCAGCTCATTAGGGAGCTCTTGGGGTCACCCCGGCAGTTGAGGGAGTAAAGAAAACCAGACGGACAGAAGGACTTGGGCTGGCGTACAGTGTTCCCAAAGATTGCATCCAGCCTTCCAGCACCAGGAAGTGGGCTAGCAAGACTGTTGTTCTGACGTGGGACAGTGACCCTCTCCAGCCAGTCTTTAAGAGTGGGGTATCCTGGGAGTAGGGTCCTGTAATTCGGGGTGAGGGTGCCTTCTTTAGCCCGGGGCAGGAACTAAGAGGGGATATCCAGGTGAGATTGTTACACCGTTAGCTCTGTGGTAGTTACCCCCCCACACACGCATGCACACATGCACGCGCGCATGCACGCACACACACAGAGTAAAGAAAAGGTGTGGGGACCCAACATTTCAAGTCCAAAGCCTTTGAGGTTGTGTAATTCTTCAGTATCCAGATACAATAACCTAAACCATTATGCCATGGGAATGAAGGTTGTCTATGGAAAGTGTAGGCCAGGAGTTCCCTCACCCTGTTCTCGTTATTTTATCATGCATGTGCACGTACTTAGGGGTGTGTGTGTGTGTGTGTGTGTGTGTGTGTGTACACGCATGAGCGAGGGGAGGGAGAGAGACCATATACAGGTCAAAGGACAACCTTGGGGTCCATCTTCATCTTCCATCTTATTTGAGACAGGGCCCCTTGCTGTTCACTACTGTGTAGGCCAGATGGCCTGTGAGCGTCCAGGGATTCTCTTGTCTCTACCCCACCCACTCCTGAGCTGAGGACTGAACCCAGGGTCTTATGCTTGTCTGGCTAAGTCTCTAACCCCAACCTTGCATCTCTCCTCAGGAGTGCTGGAATTCCAGATGTGTGCTCCTGTGTCTGACTTTAGGTGGGTTCTGGGACTCTGAAGTTAGGACTTCATATTTGCACATCAACTGACTTATCCCTTAAACCATCCCCCACTCCTATTCTCATTTTTGCTGACCCCCCCTTTTCCCCCCAAATCCATCCATTTATTGAGTCACCATTTAAAAACACTTAGAAAATATTTTAATTAAATCTCCTGGGTACTGCAAGTTCCTTCTCTTTAAATCCAGCCTGTGTTACCTGCTGTGCAACAAATTGGGGTCACACGTGGTTTGATGGCAGGGATGTGTTCTGAGAGATGTAGCGTTAAGCAACTGTGTTGTTGCTGGAATACCACGGAGTGTATGTGCCCCAACTAAGTGCCTAGGATGTCAGCAAGTGATGTCATTATGAGACTATTGTCATAGATCCATTGTTGACTGAAATGTCATTAAGGAACACGCGAGTATACTTCAACATTCAGTGACTTAAAACATCAAAGAAGGACTGGGGATGTAGCTTAGGATAGAAGGCTTGCTCAGCACTATTCGTAACAGCCAGGACCTGGAAACAACCTAGATGCCCGTCAACTGAAGAATGGATTAAGAAAATGTGGTACATATACACAATGGAGTATTACTCAGCAGAGAAAAACAATGACGGCATGAAATTTGCAGGCAAATGGATGGAACTAGAAAAAAATCATCCTGAGTGAGGTAACCCAGACCCAGAAGGACAAACATGGTATGTACTCACTCATAAGTGGATTCTAGATATAAAGCAAAGAACAATCAGACTGCAACCCACAGAACCAGAGAGGCTACATGGCAGGGGTGACCCTAGGATGACTGTGGCTTATAATAAGTTTGGGTTTTACTCAATCACTGGGCAAGCCTCAGTGAAACATTTCACTATTAGGATAAGAATTTGTACTGTATCAAGCTGATAATCAAAAAATAAACAAATAAAAATGGAAAATAAAAAATGGGTTAAAAAAAAAAAAGGCTTGCTCAACATGTGTGGAGCCCTAGGCTCAATCCCCAGTACAAACAGAAAACAAAAACGAAAACGTGTGAACATTGGTTACCCCACTGTGTCTATGGGTTATGAATTTGTGACCCCACAATGTATGGTGGCTTAGCTGGGTAGGCTTGGATACGGGTCTCTCATGGAGGTATTGTTTGGATGTGGGCTGGAACCGTGTTCTTATCCGAAAACTTCGCCAACATGGAAGGATGCATTTCCAAGATGTCCTCCCATGGCTGGCAGGAAGGGCTGATGTTCAACCTCGGTCCCTCTGCTCACGAGTCTTCCTGAGAAGACACAAAAGCCCTAACGGCAGAGGGGCGAGTCTCTGCATCTCCATATTGCTTGAGTTTTCTCCAGTCAGTCTTGGCCCAAGATGGATAGAGCCTAAATAGCTGACTGAAGACAAGATGTGGGAATGTGTGGGCATTGGGTGCTAGGAGCAAAGTACAGGGAGGCACATAACACTTTGGACTGGGTACTATTCCTTCTCAGGCCCCTGGGTCATTGGCAGGATTGAACTGCTGTATCTGAGCTGCTTCATATAGAAGCAAGCAAGTCCTTCTAAATCACTGGTTCTCAACCTTCCTAACGCTGTGACCCTTAATACAGTTCCTCACGGTGTGGTGACCCCCAACCATAACATTATTTTCGTTGCTACTTCATAACTGTAATTTTGCTACTGTTATGAATAACGTTAATATCTGATATGCAGGATATCTGAGATTTGACCCCCATGAAAGGGTCAATTATATTCTGAGGGGTCTCAACTCAGAGGCTGAGAACCACTGTTCTAGATGAAAGGGATGACAGTGTCTGAGAAGGTAAATGGAAAGGGGACACATCTTCTCAGTTCTGCTGCATACCTCACTAGAGAAGAGTGAGAGAGATCACCCTACCATTACCCATAGACCCTTGCTTTTGTAGCCATAGTGGGTGAGAACATGCTGGGGCTGAGGAGACTAAGCATCACCCCGCCCCCCGGCCCCCACCACTGAACATAAAGGATGAAAGCCAGGATTCTGGAAGGTAGAGAATGCTGAAGATTTTTTTCTTAAGGGAAATGTTGCCTTAAATGTGTGCGCCTTTTGCAATCACAAGTATCAAATTCAAGCCAGGTCTTGGCTCATCAAGAAAGGCTGTCAAGACAGCAGATGAAGGAGGGGGACTCTTTCCTCCCTCTCATATTAATGGAGAGATAATGCTTCGAGAATATTGAAGTAAATTTCAGGGCACCGCTGACATTTCCAGAATAAACATTAGTTAAACACGTAGGAATGAGCGTCAAAATTATTTCAAGGGTGCAAATTAAAAGGCAGCCCTCTGATGCTGCTTCTGTTTGCTCTCCCCAAGTTTCTACTGTTGAATGCACGCAAGTACGAAAGGAAAATATTAAGGGACCTTTCTCCACATGGAGATGTCAACAGCCCGGCTTTTATCTTCCGGTAGATTGCTTTTCCAACTAGATCAATCATTTACTCTTAATAGTGATATTAAATTCACATTTTATTAGGTAATGAGCTAGAATTCTGTGCAGCCCACCCAGGGAGAGAGAGCGGCGAGGTCCGAGCATCCTCCCTTGAACCCAGACCGACACAGTCGATCCTTAATCGTTCACTGGTGTGCTTTCTTGGCTCTTGTCCTTATAAAGAGTTTTCAGAACTTCCTTTTACAATTACAAAATGTAATGTATGATCAGGCCTGGTGGCACGGGCCCAACATCCTAGCTACGCAGGAAGATCGCAAGTTCAAGGCTTCTCTGGGGGTGTAGAGTGAGTGTTCACAGCCAGCCTGGGCAGCTCTGCTCAGACTGTGTTTAAAAATAAAAAGTAAAAAGAGAACTGGGTGTGGTGGTGCACACCTTTAATCCCAGCACTAGGGAAGCAAGGGCAGGTGGATCTCTATGAGTTCAAGGCCAGCCTGGTCTACAGAGTGAGTTCCAGGACAGCCAGGGCTATGAAGAGAAACCCTGTTTCGAACAACAAACAAAAAAGGTAAAAAGAGGAGAGTTGGAAAGGGCTCAAAGATTAAGAGTGTTTGCTGCTCTACTGGGGACTCAGGTTTGGTTCTAGGCACCCAAGGTTGGTGGCTCTCAACTGCTTGTAGATCCAGCTCCAGGGGAATCACATAGCCTCTTTCTTCTGCACACACCCACACCCACACATACACACACACACATACACACATACACATACTTAAACAAAAAATAAACTTTTTTTTTTTTAAATAAGGTAGGGATGTTGCTTGGTGGTCGAGCTCTTGCTTTGTATGTGGGAGGTCCTGGGATCTAATCACTAGCATTTCCGTTTGTTTGTTTTTGTTTTTCAAAACAAGTTTCTCCGTGTAGCCCTGGCTGTCCTGGAACTCACTGTGTGGACCAGGCTGGCCTCCGACTCACAGAGATCCCCCTGCCTCTGCCTCCCGAGTACCACCATGCCTGGCTCAGGTTTTTTTTTTTTTTTTTTTTTTTTTTAATGAAAGTAGAATTAATCATTTCTCTCTTCCCATTCCTTCCTTGAACCCTTCCCATGTCATTCCCCACCCTGCTCCCTCTCAGATTGAAAACTCCGTTTTCTTTAGCTATTATTGTTCCATGTATATGTGCATACATCTGTCATTCCCACCTGATGGGTCTGTTTAGTGTTGCTCATCTGCACATGTGTGCAGGGCTGACCTCTTGGTGTTGGATAACCAAGTAAGGGGCTCATTCCTGGAGAAGACTAGTTCTCCTGTTCTCAGTATTCCTTAGTTCCTTGTCTAGGGGTGGGACCCATGAGATTATCCCCTTCCATGTGAGCATGCCTGTTGGTGTTGTCCCTGTTAAGTCTTGTTTGGGTGACCACATTGTTGCAGTATCATGGGTGACGCCCCCCACCCCGGCATGTCTCAGAGACAGTCTCCCAGCTGATTTACTGGTCCTCTGATTTTTACTATCTTCCTGTCCCTTCCTCCTCGGTGCTTTCTAAACCTTCCCTAAACATTATTTAGATTGAGTCAGTTGAGGTGGGAAAACCACCCTAAGGTGGGTGACCTCATCCTATGGGCTGGGGTCCCAGACTGAATACAGAAAGTGAGCTGAGCACCAGCATCCATCTCCCCCTGCTTCCTGACTGTGGATGTCATGTGACCAGCCTCCTCATGCACCTGCCGCCATATCTTCCACCATTGTGATGAGCCCCAAACAAACCCTTCTCCCTTAGCTCGCTTCTGCCAGGTTAGTTGTCACGGCAACACGACACGTGGATATGCCACGGTGGACGTCGCCGCCACCCAGTTTTCCACTGTTGTTACCGCAAGGGCTAGTGTATAAAGACGGCCCTTAACAGTGGTTTGTTGGACTCATGGGTTCTTGCCTTAGGATGCTACACAAGTGATCTAAACTCACTCAGAACCACACTGTGGATTTTTCAATTACAGTGTTTTCCTAAACTAGTGAGTGATGTGCGTTATAATGCTCTGTTGGGACGCTGGTGGCCATCAGCAGCAAGTTGAAGCTCCCGGGCAATACACCATCACACAGGTTAATAACCAGCACCGTACAGTAGCTGTGTTCAGGGGGCTAAGGGGGCTAAATGTGTTCTTGGTTGATGACTTATTGGTGCAGAACTCTGTTGTAAGCTGTGGAGCTTCTGGATGTTTGAGCATAATGCCAGTTGTCCCAGCTGATGCTAGAAGACAGCCGGA
Organism: Peromyscus aztecus; assembly: GCA_902168405.1. NCBI lineage: Eukaryota > Metazoa > Chordata > Mammalia > Rodentia > Cricetidae > Peromyscus > Peromyscus aztecus. The sequence goes on along the minus strand of CABHPQ010000726.1, from coordinate 87,685 downwards.
GACAGGTGAAGTCCTAGTGTGTGGTTCTTGTGGTGTGGGAGGGGCAGTCCCGGGACAGTGAGTGTGAGGGAGAAGGGAGGAAGAGAAAGCAAAGGAAGGCAGTGTATGTCCAACTCAGTCCCCACTGCATCCCCGTGAGCCACAGACACAAGGGGGCGCATTTGCATGGTCACATCGGATGCATTAGGACAAGCAGTACAGGAAGCCATGCTTTTGGAGTGGTGTGTTGAAGAGGGGGTTGTCTTGGTTCAGGTTGTTATTACTGTGAGGAGACCATGACCACGGCAACTCTTACAAGGAAAACATTTAATTGGGGTGGCTCACTTACAGTTTCAGTGGTCTGGTCCATTTTCATCATGGCAGGGAGTGTGGTGACATGCAAGCAGACATGGTGCTGGAGGAGTAGCTGAGAGTCCTACATCTTACAGGCAACATTAAGTTGCCTGAGACACCGGGCAGTATCCTGAGCACAGGAAACCTCAAAACCCGCTCCCACAGTGACACACTTCCTCCAACAAGGCCACGCCCACTCCAACATAGCCACCCCTCCTAATGGTGCCATTCTATGAGATTATGGGGGCCAATTACATTCAAGCTACCACAAGAGGAGAGAGAACATCCGCCCTGCTCTTTCTCATTGTCTGGTTTCCAGAGGTCAAGTCCCCCACATCAGGAGCATCACTTGGTAGTGGTACCGTCAGGCCCATTGAACAACTGCTCATAGAGACCAGACCCCGAGCCCCACAGCTGAGGGTTTCACCTCCGTCCAGTGTGCAGTGTCCCAGAGACTCAATGTGACATTGCTGATCTCCTCTGGCACCAGAGCCCCAAGGACCAGGTGGAGTTATATGGTAGCTGAGGGGCAACAGGTGGCTGGTACAGTGATAATCAGACCAGAGGCCAGGGAGCGATGTCCAGCGCAGCATCTCTTTATGATGCATTTCTAGATGCAGGCTGGAGTCTGAGGGTGTATGCACACACAGTCGTGGTAGGTTCCTGGGAACTGCTTTCTGGAATGTTCTTCTGATGTCAAGCCTGAGGCACAGTCCCTGGTGACATTTCTGCATCTTCACCGACTACACACTCTCAGGCTTGCCTGAGCTTGGCCAGCTCAGTGGGTGAAACTTCTTCGCTCTAATCTGCCATAATGTTTTAGTGAGGGAGTGCACTGTAGCACATGAATATGGCCTGCTAGTATTTTTGCTGAATTTCTCACTTACATGTCTAAGAATTGGCTACAGTTTCTGCTTTGTAGTAAGCCTCTGGCCTGCTCTTTCATGCTATTCAGAGTACTTAAGCACCATCCTGAACAAGACAACACTTCTAAAAAAGATACAATGTTCTTTCCATACCCAAACCTATGTATGTGTGCGTGCACAGATGAATATGTGTGTGTGTGTGTGTGTGTGTGTGTGATGTGTGTTTCAATCACCTCTTTTATTCAAAATATATATGTATGAGGGGAGAGAGACTGAATGTAGAATGGTGTGTGTGTGTGTGTGTGTGTGTGTGTGTATGTGTGTGTGTGTGTGTGTGTGTGTGTGTCTGTGTCTTCCTGATGGGGTCATTTTTAAGGGCTGTATAGTACCTCCTCATGACACATCCTGTGTGTGAGTCACCCGTCTTCCCACTGTATGGGTTCTGGCTGCTTTCTAATTCAGGGACATTCTAAACAGTCCTGTAATTGTGAAAGCGATCAGCCCAGCTCCCGCACTTTGTGAGCATCTGTGACTATTTCCTTACGTGGCACTTTTTGGAAGAATCATTTCTGTGTCACGGAGTGTGTGCATATTTAGAAGGAGATTGAATTATTTTGCCAAATTGTCCTGTGAAAATCGTACTGATTTATTCTCCCTGGAAGCTAAAAGTCTTCTTACCCAGGAGGTTGAGTAATGTTGTAACAAGAACACTCAGGGAAAGAAAAAATAAGGTCTAAGCCAACTCTAGAAGCGACTCTCTTGCTGCCAGGACTCAGTTTGGGGGATCTGGGCAAGTCATGCCCCCCAGGGCCTTGGATTTCCCATTTGCACAAAAGGCACATTGGATTAGCTCAGAATTTGGCAAGCTTTGTCCATAACAGGCTACATAACAAATATTTTGGGTTTTGTGGGGCCCGTGGCAGTAGTTTTTAACTGGGAACAAATTCCTGCTCCCAGTAGCTAGGAGCATTTGAGGTTGCCACTGTTCGGGACAGAATGTTGCAGCAAGATGGTGGCAAGAGCCTGGATTGCTGTTCAGCATTCTCCAGTGAGGAGCACAGTCTACCACACATATCTCTAGCCCCCAGCATCAGCCCTGGTTCCGTGGAGAAGCCTCACCACACGGTCTATCTCAGTTACACTGCCCTGCTGCATGCCTGTAATCCCAGCCCTCATGATGTAGAGATAGGATGACCGATAGCTCAGGGTCATCCTTGGCTATAGAGATAGTTGTAAGCTAGCCTGGGCTACATGAGACCTTGTCCCCCCGCAAAACAAACCCACCGCAGAGAATCAGTTACAGTTTTCTGTGCTACACAAAGGCACCTCAGTTAATACAGAAGAGAGCTGGAGCAGCAGGGTGCCAGAAGAACTTGATTTGGGGGCTGGGAACACAGCTCAGGGGGCAGAGTACTTGCCTAGCATACACAAAGTCCTGGGTTTGAGCCCCAGCACCACATCAGCAGGATGTGGACATGCACACCTGTAATCCCAACACTTGGGAGGCAGAAGCAGGAGGTTCATGAATTCAAGATCATCCTCAGCTACGTAGAGAGTTTGAGGCTAGCCTGGGCTACTTGAGACCCTGTCTCGACAACAGCCAAACAAACGATTTTTAAAAAGTGATGGTTTGTGGACATGGAAACTTGAATTTCATGTAATTTTCACGTTGCAAAGTAGTTTTCATTTCAAATGCTTTACCCTTATCATTTGCTTCTAGTTCTGCAGCCCCCAGGTGGCAGCTAGTAGTTTTGGCTCCATTTTACAGATGCATACACTGAGGCCCTGAAAGGCAAAATACCCATTCACAGTTATAAGCCAGAGAGCAGGGCTGATCCTGAGAAGTTCACCTATTGCTACCACAGAGATTCTGCACCCATCGCCTGCTGGCGTGGTTCCTGTGTGTGGTTGTTAAGCTGGCCCCATGGGGGTCGGGCTTCTGGGCTGAGGATTTGGCGGGTGGTTGAACACGGAGGCAAAGCTGTCACTCACCCGTCAGTGGCCACGGGGACAAGCTCGCTGGCTGTGTGTCTGGATGTGCCCTCCTCTCTCAGAAGGGCACCAGAGGCATCAGAAGCCCCATAGCTCCTGTCACATCTGTCTGTCAGGCCGGGAGCCACAAAAACTCCGGCCTCATCTCGGGTCAAGGATATGACAGCGGGGTCACCCACTGCCCATCAAGTCACTTCTCCCTGTACGGTCTCCTCCCCTGTGGACACCAGCTGGGGATTGTAGCTCTGGCCCAGAAAGTGCCCAGCTTGGCCTGTGTCTCTCTTTGGAGGGTCTTGTATTGAGGAGAAAGTTGAGGATCAGGGTCCAGCCTGGGGTCAGGAGGGCGTGCTGGCCTACAGGATCAGGAGTAGCTATACTTTACTCCTCAGGCTCCCCATCTAGAGTCTGTTCTGTTTGCCCATTGTCCTGACTGGCTTCCCAGCAATCCCCAGGGATCCTCCTGTGTCTGCCTCTCCAGTGCTGGGTTTACAGTTACGTGCTGCAGTGCCTAGCTAATGTGGGTGCAGGGGATTCGAACTCAGGCCCTCATGTTTGCACTGGCCAGCATTTTCCTGGCTGAGCCATCTCCCTAGTTCCAATATATCTTACATTGTTTATAAAATATATGTATATGCAAAGAGAGTGTTTAATTTCCCTTCATCGACATCTCTATAAAAGTCAAGAGAACCCATTAAACCAGGACGGGCCTTCCTGTTGCCCTTTTCTCTCTCTCTGCCTTGTCCCCTTGTGTGCAGGCGCTGGGATTTCATATGGCCCTTCTCACTCAGAGCTTAGCAATCTATCCCTGCCAGTCAGATCCTGCCCAGGGAAGGCGAACTGTTAACAGCCAGCTTCTAGGGAGTGCAGTTCGACTATGACCCCCAAACACAGAATTAGTACATGTCCACCAGTGTGCTCCTGGATATGTGCCCCCAAGACCTTTACAACAGGTCTTCAAGCATATGAATGTGGGCAGCGGCTAAGGTGTAAATGACCTTTTCATTCATCAGCAGATGAAGGGAGTCGTGGATTATTGTATGTGTGTGTAGTGTCTACACATGCAATGGAATATTATTCAGTCCCCAAAAAGAATGAAGTACTTATATGTGTTCCAACATGAATGAATCTCAAAAGCATGATGTTAAGGAGCTGGAAGGATGGCTCAGTGCTTAAGAACACTGGTTGCTCTTGTAGAGGACCAGGGTTTGATTTCCACATCCATATGTCTGCTCACAATCATCTGTAACTCTAGTTCTGGGCATGTGATACCCTCTCTGGCCTCTACAGGTACTGGGCATGTATGCGGTGTGCAGACAAACATGAGGCAGAGCACTCATACACATCGAGGAATTAAATTTTATTTTTACTAACTTTAAGAAGCTAGACACAAGTGTCCACATATGTGTGAGTCCATTTGAAGGGAGTCATAATCAAACCTGAGTGTTGACAGCACATGGCTGAACCTTCCTGTTTCCAGGGGATGGCTGAAGGAAGGGAAGGGTATTAAGTGGGAACCCCTTCTCCATCAGAGCAATGAAAATGGTTGGGAACTGTCTAGGGGCCGTGCAAGGTCAGGTCCTCATCCATCTGTCCTCCTCTCTTGGTGCTGCGGGGGCCAGAGCAGCCCTGGACCAACCACCTTCGCTTGAAGCTGCTCCTTCCCACCCCTCCCTTCTGTGCCTTGATCTCTGCTCTCCCTACTCAGCCCCCACCATGTGTCTGGTCCTTCTTATTATTGAGACCATTAGTTCAAAGCCACACAAACCTAGTACGACCCTGCTTCCAAACATTTGCAGGTTCTAAGTGTGAATTTGTAGGGGGGCACCTTTCATCCCAGTGCATTAGACCCCAACATGAACTTTGATTCTGGAGGAGTGAACATGGGAAGGGTGTAGGTGTATGCCTGCAATCCTAGTTACTCAGGAAGCCGACTTCCAAGCTATCCTAGGCTACAGAGTGAGCTGGAGGCTACCCTGGGCTACAAGTTTGAGGCCAGCCTGGATCACTTAGCAAGACTGTCTCAAACTAACTAAGAAGGGGCTGAGGATGCACCTCAGCAGTAGAAAACCTGCCTCACATTTGCATAGCCTTGGGTTCAGTCTCCAGCAACACACACATATCACACACACACACACACACACACACACACACACACACACAGAAAGAGAAAGAGAGAGAGAGAGAGAGAGAGAGAGAGAGAGAGAGAGAGAGAGAGAGAGAGAAACTAATTTATCAGTTAGTTAAAGGCACATGCACAAATGCACAAACTGTCCATTCCTCATCTAGTTCCTTTACAGGCTGAGTAGGAAGCAGACAGGTCTGGATTGGGAGTGTGCCATATGGCTCAGTGAGTAAAGGTCCTTGTTGCAAAGCCCAAGTACTTGAGTTCAATCCCTGAGACCCACATGGTGGAAAGAGAGAACTGACTCCTGCAAATTGGCCTCTGACTTCCACAAATGCACACACAGAGCAAACAAGTGTAGTATAAATTTAAAAAATCTTAATGAAGTGCCTGCTGGGTGTCTGCTACTGTTATAAGCACAGAGTTGCTCTGATGAGGAAACAGGAGTTAGGTGAAGCCTGGAGAGGGTAAGCAAGAACTTGGCCAAAGTTTACAAAGTCCCAAGTTACAGAACCAAGTGCCTGGCTCCAGAGTCATCCTTCATCTGACAGCTCTGGAGGGCTTTCTGTTCAAATCCTTATACAGCAAACAAGAAAGCCAACAGACTCAGAGAGGTGGAGAAACCTAGCCAGAGCCCGGGCTGCCGCAGTCACCAGGCTCCCTGCAAGCACAGGTGTCCCCATCCTCTATCCCCACCCTGGGCAGTTTTCTTCATAGGAAAGAGGTGAAAAAGTAGCAGGTGCAAAAACAGCCCCCCCCCCCCCGCCCCGTCCCCCAGGACTTGGAGTGGGCTGAGCTGGCTTTCTTCATTCATGAAAGCCCACATTTCAGCCTTCCAGAATCAAGGTCCTATTGACAGAGGGCGAAGACACTGGCGTGCGCTCGAGGCTGGGTTGCCTGCAAGGTGAGAGGCGTAGATCGGTCTGGAGAATGTGTTTTCCTCCACTTTCACATAAGTGATGGTGGTGATCAAGGGGATGGAGCCATCATCAAGGCGCCCTCCTGCTAACAAGGATGGAGACAGGCAGGTAAAGGCAGAGGGGGTGTGGCCTGGGGCACATTCAGAGCCAAACTCTATAGAAAATCAAGGCAGGTGTCATGGCGCGGGGGGCTCTGAAAACCTCTCTGATTGCATCCACACCCCTCTATCAGGCCCGATTCCCATACCTCTTGCTTTCCCCAGCCCTCAGCCACGTGGCTTTTGAAAACCTGGGGCGATTATACCTTCTGCTTTGGTTTGCTGAGTCTGAGGAACCTGGATGCTTTTTTTTCTCCTCTGTAGCTGCAATCAGATGGTTTTTGAGCGTCAGCCCACACCCATCTTCCACAATTAGCTAAGGTTGCCTGTTTGCACCCCCCCAGTTACAGGGCCGAGTCGTGACACCCGGCAAAGGTAGTTTCTCTGGGAACTTGTGGGGAACTTTAGGAAGACAATGAGCCACTTAACTGGTAAGACCTGAAGCTGCTTGACCACACTGGGGAGGTCCCTGTGAATAGCGGGCTTGGCATTGTGGTGCTCAGGGTCCCTCCAGGCAGGAACGAATGCAGATGGGTTTCTTGTAACATGTCCTTAGTCCCCACTGCCTTGCAGACGTCTCTCTCCACTGTACCCACTCTTGCTAAGTCTCGGGTACCCGACTGACCGCTCCAACATGGAGGAGGTTGTGCGGTGTTTCTACTGTTCCCACGCAATGGTCCTCAGGTAGAAGAAAGGCTGGCCACCCCAAAGACCCGCAGCAGTGTTTGGAGGTGCTTTCGTGTGTCACAGCTCACGGGATGGGGCGGCTGCTGGCCGCTCCTGGGTAGACATGTCAGCTGCTCGGTGTTCTTCTACTGTGTGCAGCGTGGCCCTGCCCCAAATGTCACTAGTGCCTAGGCAGAGAAACTGATGCAGAGTAGTGAATCTCCTTGACAGGTCCCAAGGACAGCTGCATGGAAGTCATGCTAAACTTGTTAGAAAATTTGCTTTCTTGGTCCTCACCAAAGCCCACTGAGGTAGCTGTTCTCGGGGGGAGGGTCCAGCAAGGGGTGGTGTGTGCAGGGCATGGAAGGGGTTGAGGGTGGGTGCAGTGCATGTGTGCATGGTGCACACGTAGAAGTCAGCAGATAACTTCAGGTGTGGCTCTTTGCTTCCCACCTTCTGTTTGAAACAGGGTCTCTCATTGGGCTGGAACCTCACAGAGTGGTCCAGGTTAAGTGGCCGGTGAGTTCCAGAGATCTGCATAGCTCTACATTCCATCACGCCATCACTAGGGTTACAGACTCATGTCTTTTTGTCCAGACTTTTCTGTGGTTTCTGGGGAGACCAACTCAGGCCCTCATGCTTGCAAGGCAACTGAGCTCTGAGTGGTGTTCTAAGGAGCCCAATGTTGACACAGACACACGACACGTGAGAATCATTAGCCCAGAGCTAAGAGTGGGTAAAATGCCTGGAAATGCCGGGCGGTGGTGGCGCACGCCTTTAATCCCAGCACTCGGGAAGCAGAGGCAGGCGGATCTCTGTGAGTTCGAGGCCAGCCTCTGTCAGACTACCGAGCCCTTTAGTATCCCAGGCAGGAGGATGCTCTATCCCAGGTGATAGGGGCTCAGTCTGCCTCAGCTCCAGATGGGTTCCCAGTGGGGAATCCAGCTGTCCTTACTAGGAAAGGGCTATGAGCACAAGCCATATCCTGCAGCCAGAAGGTTTCTTCGGTCCTGCCAGGACCCGCTGTCAGGACGAATTTCTCCCACCCACATCCCTCAACTACTTAGTCCCAAGTAAACACACAGAGGCTTATATTATTTACAAACTGGATAGCCTGATGGCTCAGCCTTCTCGCTAGCTAGCGCTTATAACTTAACTCATTTCTATTCATCTATGCATTGCCTCATGGCTTCGTGGCTTACCGGTATTTTCACATCTCGCTTCTCCTGGCGGCAGCAGCTCGCAGCGTCTCCTTCCTCTCCTTTCTCCTCCCCCTCTCTCTCTTGGATTTTCCTGCCTGGCTCCATCCTGCCCTGCCATAGGCCAATGCAGCTTTATTCATTAGCCAATCAGAGCAACGCATATTCACAGCGTACAGATAGACATCCCACAGCAATATCCAGACCCAAAGAGCTCTGTCCCCTGGAGGGACATCCCTAGGAAGATCAAGTTGTACCTCTCTTCATGGTTGTCCAATCCCCATTTAGCGATCTGTGTATTAGTTAGTTGGTTCTCTTGCTGCCGTGACCCTACGATCTGGTAGAAGTGAGGGAGAAAGGGCCTGCATTGGCTCACAGTTTCAGGTGGTCCCGCCTCTAGTCCTGTGCCCTCATGGACTTGGGCAGAGCATCACGGTGGTGGTGGTGATGGCAGCGTGATGGGGAGCTGGCCACATCACGGTTGACTGGGCTGTAGAGGGTGACAGAAAGTCGCCAGGGATAAGATACTCTGAAGGACCTTACCCTAGTCCTTTAGGTCAGTCAGTCTGACCTGCTGAAGTTTCCACAGCCTCCCAAAATTGGACCCACTAGCTAGGGACCAAGCTGTGAGCCTGTGGAGGGTACTTCCTGTTCAACCCACCACAATCTGTCCATGTGTTGAATTGAAGAGCAAGATTCCCCTCTGGGCATTCAGCAGAGAATTCTCAACACCCGCTCTGGCCATGTGGGCTGGACAACTCTTCATGGTGGGCTGTTACCTTCATTTGTAAGACGTTGATCAGTGTGCCCTGGTCTCTACCCACCCTTACCGCTCCCCTTGGAGTTGTGATAATCCCAAAATGTCTCTGTATATTGGTGACTGTCCCTGAGGGTCACATTCAATAATGAGAAAAACCATAGGTACTGTTTCTACGTCCTCTTACCTGTTAGGGTGAGCACGCTTACTCTAACGGTCAGTTTCCCTTTTTTATCTCTGGGTTTTTGGGGACTAGGGCTCCACCTCTCTGTGCTATTGATGCCTTTGGATGTTGAACACACCCTGTCAGAGCAGATCTCTAGCCCCAGTGACCTCACTTGCAGAGCCTGCCAACAGACATCCGAGCCGCCTCTCAGTGATGCTTAAGAGAGACACACTTTGGAATATGAACACCCTGACTTGACCTTGGACTGTGATCCATCAGGACGCTGCCGTCTCTACATCAGCCACAAAATATAGATGGTGTGACACCTCTCAGGTCAAGGGAGGCATCGATTGCCTAAAGCTCAGACCCAGTGGTGCCTAGCCGAGGGTCCCTGATAGCTGGGTTCATCTGCACTGTCTCCAGTAAGGCAGTAAATTCCATGGAATGAGCCTGTGTGGGGAACATCTCCGCAGCCCTTTTGTCCCACGGACGATTAACTTCCACCAAACGTTAAGTCGAAGGTGGCTGCATAATTTAAAACGTCACATTTCCACTGGGGAGGATTTTCAGCTCAGACAACTCCAAACGGGTCTGATTTAAGTTCCATAAACTCAGTTCAAGGCAATAAATGTGTGAGTAATTGATGATGTAGCGTGTGGGAAACTCGGGCCCCATCCATCACTCCAGGAGAGCCAGGGCTGTGGACATGCTCCGAGGACAGGCTGATAGGAGGGGATAGATGGCTGGAGACTCAGACAGCTCTGTCCTCCCCATCACTCAGGGATGCGTCCCCCCCCACCCCAGTCATGGCCTCCCTCCCCAATAGCCTCTTCCCGTGTCTTGTCACCTCCAGCCAGGGGCGAGGGCTGCTCAGGGACGATGGCAATAAGATACCTCAGTCGCTGCTCTTTTTCGTTGCACACCTACTGTGTGCTGGTTGTTTGCATAGTCCAGTGTCCGGCACTGTGAGATGGTTTCCCCCTCCTTGTGTTTTTATATAGAGAGAGGTCCAAAAAAGGGGGAAGACCTCAGATGCCGGAGTCAGACAGCATGGAGCCACAGCCTTTACGTTCTGCTCCATGCTGCAAGCCAACCCCACGCCGCCTCCGAACACAAAGAGGGGCTCTGTGCTCTTGGCGGTGGGAGACTTCCGATCGTGTTTGAGTCTAAACACCCCGTCTGACTTGCACATCCCTGCCTGGGGTTCAGGGTCTCCCTCTCTCTGCCACGCCCCAACCCATCACCTCTGTTACCGCCATGGCCGTTAGTTTGATTTTGGCATGCGACCATTTACGATTGAAATGGATGAGGACCCCGGGCCGGCTGCCTTTATCCCTTCATAGGGACATTTGAGCTGATGGCCACCTGGGCTTTCTGTCTGTCAACTCTCGTTTTATCCTCATTTACGTCTGAGCCAGGCACAGCAAGTCAGCCTCTTCCCATTTATCATCATCACTCATCAGGTTGAGGACCCGGTTGGGAGGTGGCTTTGTGCCACCAGCCCGGCCCCGTGTTTCTCAGAGTCTTCAGGATGCCTCCTCCTACTCCTGCTTCTCTCCTGGGAGAATGCACAAGCAGGGACCCCCGGCGCCCGGCCCTGCTGTGGGTCTCTTCTCCTTCTTCTCCTTCCAGAAGATCTAATCAGACAGTAGAGTGGAGCGTTCAGCCACGGAGCTGTGCCATGGGGGGGATGGAGGGGGGTTCCGGTTCATGTCAGTGTCAGAATGTCGTTGTCCTGGGGGGGGGGGATCCCCAAATGTTAGTTTTCCTGTTTGTGAAATGAAACCGTCACAAGGTAGATCATTCATTCATTCATTCATTCATTCATTCATTATTCACTCATTCATTCATTTCACAAATACCTGTGAAGGTGCTGCCCTGGGCCCGTCATGGCCATACTTGTTTATTGAGGATATAGGGGCAAGGGAAGTGATGCAGATTTGACTGTCGGGAGCCTTCACCAGGCAAACTAATGTAGACCCCTCAGGCGGGCAGCCCACAAATGGATCAGCGTGTTAGAATTGCTAGTGTTAAGGTTTGAATCTGAAATGTCCCCCGCCATGACGACACTATACAGGGACCCTATGGCACCACGAGGAAGTGGGGCCTTGTTGGGGGAAGTATGCCTGTGGGCTAGGATGTAAAGCTCTTGGCTACTGCTCCAAGGCCATGCCTGCCTGAGTGCAGCCACAGTCCCTGCCATAACCGTGGACTAAGCCCCGGCAACTGTAAGCCAGCCCCCAGTTAAATGTGTTCCTTTTCAGGAGTTGCCTTGGTCACGGTGTCTCTTCATAGCAATAGGAACCCTAAGTGAGACAATAAGGAAATGGGTGCAATTTTTAAGAAGTCTTAAAGCCAGATGGGGCAGTGTACCTTTGAAATCCCAGCACCGGGGAGGCAGAGACAGGTGGATCTCTGGGGCTTGCTGGCCAACTAGTCTAACCTACTGGGTGAAGTTATAAGCCAATGAGAAGACCCTGCCTTAAGAAAAGAAAAAAAGAGGTGAATGGAATCTGAGAAATGACACCCAAGGTTGTCCTCAGACCTCCAAGTGCATGTGCACGTGTGTGCAGGCTTGCTCCACACACGTGCACACACACACACACCTGTGCCATCATGAGCACACACACAGCTGCTTCAGGTCACAATGAGAATATAGCCCCAGAGAATGCCAGGCAAAGGCCCAGATGGTGACAATGACAGCCTTCACTTAATTCTGTCACATACTTGGGGGAGGAGCTGCCTGTTTTCCTACCCACTGTCCCGGAGGTCTTTGGGATAATGACCTTGGATTGTCCCACGTTCCAAGGTTGCACAAACCATTGCCATCGGCCACTTGCCACTTAAGCAGGACCTTGCCCCCAGGGTCCTAGGTGAGTGGTCCCTCCCCAGCCCCCCCGAATTCCCTGCGGACAGTCGATCTCACGCGTGCTTCCCCCAAACAGAACAGAGCAGGGCTGTCACCCTCAGGAGTTTTTCTAGATGTCTAGGTGTTAATATTTGATTTCCATTTCTGTTGTGAGTGTGTCGTCTCGGTCCACGGGATGAGTTTGACATCTCAGCGTGTCCCCTTCTTCTTTTCAGAGCGTAGCAGTAAAAACATGAGGAGAGAGAGTGGATGAAAGGCAGGCTTCCAGATGTGCTGTCTGTCTTCACATCCCGGGGACGACAGCGCTCCCTCGACACCCTCCCGTCCTTGGAGTGGCCCCTGGTGACCTCATGTTTCTTAACGCCTCCGCTGGCTCCTGGCCACCCCTGTCCCCCCCAGCCTCCGCCACCTTCTGTCACCTCCCCGTCTGACTGTTTACATCTTAGATTCTCCATCCATCTTTCCCACAATGGAGTGATGCCTTCTCTGTCCACAGGTTTGATTTATGGAGACTTAAGCAGGGGGACAATTAGTGGTCAGGTGGCAACAGTCATTTTTAAAGGGAGAGGGTATCAGAATAACTATGGTCACACCTTCCTGAGAGATCCCAAAGGCGTCTCTCAGTTGCTCCACCTCGTTTTTTCTTGTTTTTCATCTAAAATTTTTTTTGAAAATGTCATACGTGAGTACCCTTTTTACATCATTCCACCCTCGGCCCTGTCCAGTTTTCCATATGTCCCCCTCAAATTCACAATTCTTTAATTATCATTGTGCGTGTGTATGTACGTATACAACCTACCAAGTCCATTTAGTGTTGCTCATATATACGTGTGTTTAGGGGTGATCACTTGGGATGGGTAATCTGGGGGGCTCATCCCTGGAATAAAAACAATGTCCCCTCTCTCCACAGACATTGACTTCCTATAGCTATTTGTCTAGGGGGTGAAGCCTCGGGAGAGATTTCCCTCATCCACACTGGCATGTCATCTGGTGGTGTCACTGTGTAGATCTTGTTTAGGTGACCCCATTGTCAGGATGACATGGGGGCAGCTGCCCTGTCAAACCTAGAAGACACAATCTCCCAGCAGGTGTCTGGTCTTCTGGCTATTACGGTCTCCCCCCCCCATGATGTCCCCTGGGCTTTAGATGTAGGAGTTGGATGTAGATGTATCCAGTGAGGTTGGGCACCCCCTGGTAAGTTGTCTCTGCATTTTGTTTGTTTGTTTGGGTTTGTTTTTGTTTTTTCGAGACAGGGTTTCTCTGTGTAGTTTTGCGCCTTTCCTGGGACTCACTCTGTAGACCAGGCTGGCCTCGAACTCACAGAGATCCGCCTGCCTCTGCCTCCCGAGTGCTGGGATTAAAGGCATGCGCCACCACCGCCCGGCTGTCTCTGCATTTTGACCAGTTGTGGGATTTCCGTAGGAGTCTCCATCTGCTGCAAAAAGAAGCTTCTTAGGTGTGCGGTAAGGGTTGGGTTTATGTGTGAGTGTAAGAAGTATTTAGGCTTCAGTTAGCAATTATGTTGGCTTAGAAAAGTGGCAGTAGAAAGCTCTCTCTAGGGCCTGTGACCTTAACCAGCACCAGGGTGGAGGGGAGAGGTGGTACAGAACTCAGATAGAGACCCTCCCTTGATGTCTTCTTGCCACACCCTCTTCACTTTCCGGCTTCTCCCTCCCTCACGCCCCGCCCTCCCCCATCTTCCACCTACCATTTTCTCAGTGGGCTCTCTCCCTCCCTTTCCGGTCTTTCCAGGGTAGTTTTCCACACTCCCTGAAGGCATCTATCTCCTTCATCCCCTTTTTCCCACAGCCAGCGCCCGCCTCCGCTGGCTCACATATCCTCAAGGTCTTTTCTCTCCTTTGATAAAGTAACAACTAGAAAAATCTCATTAATGAAGCCAGACAGCAGCGGGGAGAGTTAATGTCCCCGTTCCTCTGCTCTGTGAGTTGACATGATTTCAGCAGTGACCTGTCATCAGTGGCCGTGGTGTTGTCTCCAGAAGGATTTTACCAGCAGACAGCAGGGGACAGGAAGAACGCAAGCCAGCCGAGCTGGGCAGGGTGGTGCAGGCCTGTAATCCCAGCACTCAGCAGGTGGAGGCAGGAGGACTGGGAGTTCAAGGCCATCGTCAGCTACATGAGACTCTGTCTCAGGAAAAGGGGGGTGGGGAGTAAAGAAAGGAGGGAGGAAGGAAAGAGGGGGAGAAGAGGGAAAAATGGAGGGAGGCACAGGCTAGCGTCTGCATTCAGGTGGTATATGTGTGTGCATGCTCATGTGTGTGCATGTACATATGTACTCCTGTGGAGGTCAGAGGCTGGTATTGCGTCTTCTTAGTCACACTCCATCTTAGTTTTTTTGTTTTTGTTTTTTTTGTTTTTGTTTTTTGTTTTTTTGTTTTTTCGAGACAGGGTTTCTCTGTGTAGCTTTGGAGCCTGTCCTGGGACTCACTCTGTAGCCCAGGCTGGCCTCGAACTCACAGAGATCCGCCTGGCTCTGCCTCCCAGTGCTGGGATTAAAGGCGTGGGCCACCACCGCCCGGCTCCATCTTAGTTTTTGAGAAAGGGTCTCTCACTAAACTTGGAGCTTGCCTACTTGGCTAGGCGGGCTGGCCAGCGAGCCTTGGGGATCCCCCTGTCTCTGCCTCCCAACCCCAGTGCTCCAGTGATAGATGCATACCACGGCTCCCGGTTTTCTACATGGGTGCTGGGGATCTGAACTCAGGTCCTCAGGCTTGTGCAGAAAACACCATACTAACTGAGCCGGCTCCTCAGGCCCTGGGATTAACGTTTTGGCTAAGATTCCTGTGAGAGTCTCCCTGTGCCCAGCCACTGCTAGGTTAAGCAAACAGAGGGCACCAAGGACTCATGTAGATTTGGGGGTTGGTCATTTGTCAGAGTTTCCACCAGCAAGTAGTAGTAGAAATGGGTCTTGAATCAAGGTCTAGTGGCTCCAAGGTCGGGGTGGGGAGGGAAGACGTCTAATTAGCTAAGGAAATGAGTTCCTCCCGGGATCGATGAACTTTTTCTCCAAGAGTCCAGCCGCCGCCGCCGCCGCCGCCGCCGACTATTTTTGGCTTCGTGAGTTACATTGTCTCCGTCATCGCCTCTCGAGTCTGTTGTGAGCGAGGCGAGCAAGCATCCACAAACAACACGTCAGTGTCTGAGCGTGGCTACGTGCTAATCAAAGTATATTTCCAGAACCCGACAACAGGCTTCATTAGACTCAAGGGTCAAGTGTACCAACCTCTGCCCTAAATTACAAGTTGGCGCGCGGAGAGCTCTGCCGTGTTCCCACTGGCCTGTGGATTCTAGAGGAAGAATGATGATGTTCATGACCAGGCCAGTAGCAACAATGTGTCAGGCTTTGTGCCCAGTGACTTCTAATCACAGCCCCCTCCATCCCTCTAAGAGCCCCGTGAGGAGACTCTATGATTCCCTTTTATGTCAGAGACCAAACCGAGAGAGTTGGGGAAGTAAGGGCACCGAGGTCCCTCCATTTATCGGTGATGGAGCTGATGTTGGCCACACATCTGCTTACTGGAAAATTCCCTGCTCTTCCCCCAAAGTTGCACTGGGTGAATTGATGCCTTGGTAGGGCTGTTTCTCTGTCTCCTTAGGAGTCTCATGTTCAAGGTTAGGTCTCCATCTTTTTTTTCTTCCGAGACAGGGTTTCTCCATGTAGCTTTGCACCTTTCTTGGAACTCACTCTGTAGCCCAGGCTGGCCTCGAACTCACAGAGATCCACCTGGCTCTGCCATCCCGAGTGCTGGGATTAAAGGCGTGCGCCACCACCACCCGGCAGGTCTCCATCTTAAGCCACACACATGGAGCCATTGGCTTGACCTCAGCACCTCCATTTATGTGATGTTGGGGTTTGGGTATGCAATGTCCTCTACAAGCTTATATGATTGGATGTTCCAGCCTCAGCTGGTGGAGCTGTTGTTTGGGAAAGTTGTATGGTCTTTAGGAGGCGTGGCTTGCCTGGAGGAAGTGGAGGTTAACATGGACAGTCCAGTTCCACTTCCTTTCCAGACTCTGCCTCTTGGTCCTCCCGGATGCGAGCAATCCTCATCAGCTGACTGATGGCTGCCCCGCCCCTCATGATGGGAACCAGCGTCAACTCTTCCTCCCCTGTGTTGCTGTGATTTGATCACAGCAATGAGACAATTATCTAATAAACCCCTGTCCCTGGATGGGTCGCATCACCGTTGCCCCTTGCTTGGCCTCCGAGCCACAGGGAATCCCAAGGAGCCCCACCTCAAATCCTTGTGAGCAGTTCCGTCCTAAGGGCCACCTGTATCTCATCCGAGCGTCACTGTCAACCTCTCCTGCCACAGCTTTTCCTCATAGCACAGTATTAAAGGCCACCTCACTGGTGGCGTCTCCCGTAACTGTGACAAGCCACTGAGGGAAAGAAAGGCTTTCCCGGGGCTCACGGTTGGAGGCTGTAGCCCATCGTGGTGGGGAAGGACAGGAGTGTGAGGTGACTGGTCACATGGCATCTGCAGTTCGGAAGCGCAGAGACAGGAATACTCATGCTCGGCTCCATTTCCTCTTTGTCCCTTTTGATTCAATCTGGAACCCCAGCCCCCCAGGGTGGTGCTTCCACCATGTTCAGGGTGGGTCTCCCTCCTCAGTTCAACCTCTTTGGAAGGACCAACATGTTATGCCCTCAGGGGAACTTCCTAAGTGATTCCAAACCCAATCAGATAGACTGCGAGTCTTTTACAGTTATGAGTGTGTGTGTGTGTGTGTGTGTGTGTGTGTGTGTGATTTCTCTCCTGACTTGTAGGGATTAAACTCAGGTGGCAAGCACCTTTGCCTGCTGAACCAACTCCCAACTTTACTTTATTGCAATTTAGTTTGAGGACTCGGGGTTGGTACACATGCCATGGCATGGATGTAGCAGTCAGAGGAGAGCTGGGAGAGTCTGGTCTCTTCTTCTTCCATGTGGGTCCCAGGGATAGAGTTCAGGTGGTCAGGCTTGGGGCAGCAAGCACTGTTCCCCACCAAGCCAAGCTATCAGCCTGTCAGTGACGTTTAGCCGTTGCTCCCACCTTCTTTGGTACACTAGCCGGTGCTGTGTGGCCCCATATAAACTTGTCAAGAGACTTCCGTGGTGGTGTTTGAAGCTTGGAAAGTGGGCTATATTTGTCTCAGGAGAAAGTTAGGTCTAAATCTGTGAATAAACTCCACTCAGCCCCAAAGCATCACAGAGCTGTAACCTTTGGAGACAGCACATAATTAAAATGCTTTTAGATCCGATGTATATTATATTTGAATTGGATATTAAAGCTAATAGAGTTCTCACCCGCTGTGTGAATGGTATGGGCAGCTTTAGTCAAGCCTTGTGAGCACCCTAGATAAATCAGTGGGACTTGGGCTGGCACCTAGCCCGTGGCCTCAGAAGGAAAGTTTCATGGTTTAAGTTTTATGAGTTGCAGATGTCTTTGGGCTCAAAGAATTTTCTAGTCAATTTGAATGTGGCTAAGTTGTCACTGAATCCATCTCGTCCGTGAAGGGAAAGCTGAAGAATAGTTTGAAACTTCTATTTCATTTATGGTTTCCCCAAATCGGCTCTCTGGCTCTTGACTGGCCTAACTCAGATCTCACCTTCCCTGCCTGAAATGCAACCATGGGATTAGATGGAATCCTGAATTTAAATCACATAACCCGTGTCCCTCCATACAGTTGGTGCTCAATAAATGCTGGCTGTTTGTATTAACGTGTTCAGGTCTTTATCTCCATGGAAATGGCGAGGGATTAGGAATGCCTCATTGCTACAGGGGCTTTAGAGACTTCCATGGACTCTAGGAAGGCATGGTGCTTAAAATGATTGCCACATTTGCCTCAGAAGGGGACACGGTGATAGATGTCGAGCGTGGCTGAAGATTTACAGGAACTGACTTCAGAAGTCTGCCCAGCTGTAGGACTCTGAACAAGTGGGCTGTGCTTTGTAAACTATAGACACAGCTTCCCAGGGATGTGCTTCTTCCCAGGGTGGGGGTGCTGCATAGGGAGGCTATGGGTCGACCAGGCAGAAGTGAGTCAATAGGAGCAGTGCTGAAGGTCATAGCCCAGCCTCCATTTCTTTCTGCTTCCTGGTCAACCACAAGACAGCTTTCCCGGCCACATGCTCTGCCGTGATGGACTGAGACCCTCAGAAACTGGGAGGTGGATTCGAATCATTCCTCCCGAGTCTTCTGTCAGGGACTCTGCCACAGCCGTGTCCAAGGAGTAGACACAGGCTGAGGGAGTCCTGCTGTCGTCTGGGACAGGCACCGCGATTAAGACTTTCCATTGACGCCGAGTCCAGCAGCCAAAACTCTGTGCACATAGCCTACCAATTGTCCAGTGAAGCAGCTGTGAGGACGTTGATGCTCAGGGGGCTGTTCCTAGCCCAAGGACTCACCACAGGTCACATCTTCGATCTGCCTCAAATTGCCATCTCTAAAATGGAGACGGCATCAGCATCTTCCGTGACATACCGAGGATTCCTTTTCTTTTTCCATTTGTGTCGAAGCTGATGCTGGGAGTCAGCCTCGGTCACTCTTTTTCCTCATGGAGGTGGGGTCTCTCAGTCCAACCCAGAGCTCACCCGCATGGCTATTCTCTGGCCAGCTTGCTCTGAGGCTATCCTGTTCTCTCCTCGGGATGCTCGAATTACAGGCAGGATCTACTCCCCTTGGCCACCAGGGAGCTCATACACTTCTAATGCCAGGCACAGCCTGCAACTATTCTAGCGTTGGAGTCCAGGTTCCCATTGCCTTAAACCCCCAAAGTCTGGACTGTTTTGTTTTCCAAAAGGGCTCTCTCTGGTTCAGTCATTTGCTTTCTATTTCCCCAGGAGATGCTTAAGCATAGAAAGCTTGCCTGCGCGGTTCATTACATCCCAGATTCTTGAAGCCATACACCTGGCACAAGACAGGAGCTATGAGGGCTTTGTACCATTGCACTAACAGATCACCACAAATCCAGTGGGTTAAAAACCATGTACGGGTATTCACCTTATAGCTCAGAGAGTCAGAAGTCTGTAATGGGTCTCATGAGGTCAAAACCAAGGTGCAGGTTCTGATGTGGAGGGAAGGATGTGTTCTTTCCCTTCCAGCTTCCCAAGACTGAGCTAAAAATAGGCTGGAGTTCATCCTGTCTTCTGCTCATCCCAGATAGAGGTAGGTAGCATTGACAGACGAAGCCTCAAAGTTCCCGCCAGGAAAATGGGCTGTTGCTTGTTGAGCCCTAGCTGTGTGACTCAGTTTGATCTTTATTTGCCCTTGGACAAATGGGATGACTTCTTGGTGTCTTGCTGGTGAAAGAAGGGAGTGTCACACGTGGCTCCAGTGCGATAGTGCATGTGGTGTGTGGACTCAGTAGCGATGTGTGAGGACCTTGGATTACAATGGTGTTGAGTATTCAGGGACTTTTACCAAAAAGGTCTGAGTATTTCCTTCCCTTAATCCTCCTATCCCCTCCCCTGCCTTCCCCTCCCCATCTCTTCTTGTTCCTTTGTTACTAGTGAAGCACCAGGGGCCTCAAACTCACCAAGCAAGCTCCTATGACTAAATCTCACTCCCCAGCCCCCCTTTTCCCTTTCTGCTTAAGTCAACAAGGCTGGCCTTGTGCTCACTCCTTAGCCCAGGCTGTCCTTGAGCTCACTCCTTAGCCCAGGCTGTCCTTGAGCTCACTCCTTAGCCCAGGCTAGCCTTGAGCTCACTCCTTAGCCCAGGCTAGCCTTGAGCTCACTCTTTAGCCCAGCCTGGCTTTGAGCTTGTGAGCCTTTAACTTCACCTTCCCCAGCAGCTAGGATTACAGGCCTGTGCCCCCACACCCAGCTTATTGTTTTTCTCATTTCTAATTTTCTTCTATCTCTTTTCCTGTTCATTCTCCTCCTCCTCTGCGTTCTCATCTCCCAGCATTGTCTGATGTCTTTGCATACCTCTCAGGTTTTTACACCCCCCACTCCCACCCTCACCCCACACCTGATTTCAGATTCTCCAGCTCAGAGCTTGAGGTCTCATAACAAACTTATACATCATGTGGGCCAGACACGGTGGTACCAGTCTGTGATCCCAGCACTCAGATGGTGGAAGCAGGTGGATTATGAATTCAAGGCCAGCCTGGGCTACATAGCAAGTTTGAAACCAGCCTAGGCTACCTGAGACCAACTCAAAAACCTGACCAAATCAAACAAAACAAAATGTTTATAAAACTTGGACACTTTTGTCAACATTGGCCCCATCTGTTCTTAGGCTTCCAAGGTGGTCTCAAAGGCTGTAGCTCCTGGATTGTATTTCCTGTTCCATTTGGGGGTTGTTTCTTAAAGGGTTTCTATAGCCAGACCTAGGAACGAGGACAGTCTTCCTCTTTCCATGTGCTGGCGATGGAAATATCTCGAAAGAGGTGTCTATTTTTCTTCCCCTGAGATGAAGGCAGCCTCGCTGGGCAAGACTCTGCCTTGTTATCAGAAAATTAGGGTGGGAAACAGGTTTCCACGCAGCTACGGAGACATCTTAATAGACGCTTTGGTTGTTGAACAGAAGTTCCTAGATCGGTTTAATTGCCGTAAATGTTATTTGCCTTCCCTGTTATGATAAGGCCTCGAGTCTCCGGTATCTTCCCCCCCCTTCCCTTTCAACCATTTGCCTTTGCTCCAAGGCTCACACTGGCAAGTTTAATGAAACCCAAACAAAGGAAGCAGAGAGAGGCCGTTGGAGTTCGAGTCTCACGCCCACAGATGAAGCCCAGCCTAGGGAGCGAAGCCTCCAGACTAATGAGGCTTTGCAGCTTAATGCAGTTGACAGGATGTACCCCTCCAGCCGAGCCTGGAACGGGAAAGCCAGCCCTGGAGCTTAATTGCTTCTGCCCTGGGCAAAGGGGATGGAAGAGGACTAAGCAAGACACAGAGCTAATGGGAGATGCTCATAGCCCGAGATGACTCATTCTGTGCCCGAGGGAGCCTGGGGGCATCATCTGAGATGCTTTATTTGCGGGGGGGAGGGGGGGGGGAAGGCAGTTATAGAAACTTCTAGATCAGGAGTCCCAACCTTGGTGTAACTGATACTCGGGATGTTTTAAGTTGTTCCGTGTATGGGGAAAGTTCTCACCTATCTATGTATTAGGGGATGCTAAATAGAGCCTCTGGCTACATCCCACTAGCTGCCAGTAGCAAACTCCCAAACACAGTATGATACCTTCAGAATGTCTTCAGAAATCTCCAAATATTTCACGGGAGCTGGGGATCTGAACTTAGGTCTTCATGCTCAGACAGTAGACACTTTACCCAAAGAGCCATCCCCCTAGTCCCTTTAGGGAGTTACATTTACACATGCTTCCCCTGGCACCTGGCTGTGTGACCTTGACCAGGTCCGTGCACCTCGTTGAGTTCCCTGGCCTTCCTTTG
Source organism: Peromyscus aztecus (assembly GCA_902168405.1). Classification (NCBI taxonomy): domain Eukaryota; kingdom Metazoa; phylum Chordata; class Mammalia; order Rodentia; family Cricetidae; genus Peromyscus; species Peromyscus aztecus. Next base: position 66,298 of record CABHPQ010000726.1, on the reverse strand, counting down.
TACAAAGGGAATAGCTACGGCACAGGATGCAAGGACACATAGCTTCCGGCTATTAAGTACACACAGAAGAGTTCTTGGCACATACTAAGGGTTCAATAAACTGTTTCTGTTATAAGAATCTTGGTTTCATCAAATTTGTGTTAAGAACATGCTTAGCCCTAGGCACTATGCTCCGAGGTGAATTCAAAGGTGTAGATTTGGTTCTTGCTTTTGTAGAGGAGGTAAATAAATGTATACAAGACGTGTGAGGACTACCTCCTTCCTCACTCATGGCAGACATTACTAATCAATCTCAAGACTTGTTAGGACTACCTCCTTCCTCACCCATGGCAGACACTACTAATCAATCTCAAGACTTGTTAGGAGTACCTCCTTCCTCACTTATGGCTGATATTAGTAATCAATCTCGCTGCTCTTCCTCTCAGTCCTTCTCAACTCAGCTCTAGTCAGGCATTACTAATGGCCCTGAGTGGACTCTCATTCAGTACTTCCTGTTTTGTAGATTACTCACAGGAGATTGACCTTCCTGTCCAGCCTTTCAGAGTTAATGAGTAATGTCTTTCTTCCCATGTCTGATGTCAGTCTGCAAGAGGAGATTACATGGAAAAGTATTTTTAAAGAACATCATTTCTTTCTCTCTCTCTTTCTCTCTCTCTCTCTCTCCCTCAGAAACTGGATGAAGTATTAAAATGGGCTTTGTTAGTTAAACATTCTGCAGGCTGTGGGTCTTATGGCTCTATCACGCCACCTCCTCAGTTTTCTTCAGCATTTGGGGCTTGGAAAACCATCAGCTCTTGCCAAAAAAGGGTCCCAGCTTTGCGAGGGCGGCATAGAGGTCTCGGAAAACAGCTTTCAGATGACTGTGACCATCACTAGGCAGAAGAGAGAGATGACTGGGGTTAAAGGCTCTCCGATGTGTTCTGACATGCCCAGCTCTCCCAACAAAGAGAGCGACACTCCATAACAATGGCTGTGAAAAATGAGGCGCACATCTGCGGCCCTGAAGCCCCCAGCAGGCTCCATCCATCTGGCTGAGAAGTGGGCGCTGGCGTGGGGTTGGCCACTTGCCTCTCTCTCCCTGTCTGTCTGAGGCAGCACTAGTTCACTCAGCTGCTGTTTTATGTCTCCTGCCTGCAAGGTCTTCCAGGAGGCTGGTGAGGGGGGCAGGCAGTGGAGGTGTGCTGGGGCTTATGCTCAAGGTCTCAGAGGACCTAGAACTTGGTCATTTGCGACGATGTGGTTTGCTCCTATTTGGCCTAAGGCATGAAAAAAAAATGAAAGAAAGAAAAGAAAAAGCAGGACCAGGTACCCAGTCTGAAGTCTGTGTGCTTTATTATTTCTTTCTCATTCTTATTTGTCCATCCGTCCATCCACCCACCCAGCATTATCCATCCATACAAGTAGCCATCCGCCTATCCATCTATCCTCCATCACAAACCACCTTCATCCATCTGCCGACTTACCTACCCATCCATTATCCATCCAGGTACCCTTCCTTCCTCCATCCCGTTCACCTAGACATCCTTGTACTCACTTGCTCATTCTAGTATGGGTTGAGATTGCACACAGCTGGACGTTCTGAAAGTCGTTATTTGCAATATCCGAAGAGCTTTCTGTTCAGCTTTGCTTTTGTTGGCATGTGTGTGTGTGTGTGTATATATATATATTATATATATATATATATATAATATATATATATATATATATTGAGACAAGGTTTCTCTGTGTAGTTTTGGTGCCTGTCCTGGAACTCACTCTGTAGACCAGGCTGGCCTCGAACTCACAGAAATCCGCCTGGCTCTGCCTCCCAAGTGCTGGGATTAAAGGCGTGCGCCATCACTGCCCGGCTGGTGTATTTGTTATATGCAACCTCAGGCCAGCCTCAAGCTCACCATCATCCTCTTGCTTCAACCTTACCTCTGCCACCAAGTGCTGGGATTACAAATATGTTCCACCATGCTGGGCTTAGAGCCTGCTCTTGGAATAAATATTCCAACAACCAAAAAGGGGACCCAACATAAAATGTTAAGTGATCATGTGGCTGTAAGGTAGGTGTTGCAGGGAAGGGGCGTGTGGGCGTAGGAGGAGGTGTCTGGAATCGACTGACTTTGTGAGCGGGGACACAGGCTTGGGGTCCCTCACTAGGATTCCCAGCCACTGTGCAGAGTATGAGATGTAGTGGCCTCGAGCAAGTGACACCCCCCCTTCTCTAAGCCTTAGTTTTTCCCATGTGTTCAGCTGGGGGGCGGGCATGGGAGTCACTCAGCCCACACTTGGCCTTCGCTAAGAACCATGAAGCCAAGATCATGCTCAGCTGTGTTCTTTCCATAGTGCCCACCCCGCTTTCTCACTCTCTCTCTTCTATTTTTAGATTACAAAATGTAACTTTTAATTAGTTGATTGTGTATGTATGTGGGTACATGTGTGGTCAGAGGCCAACTTACAGGAGTCAGGTTTCTTCTTCTACCATGTGGGACCTTGGCATCGAACTCGGGTCTTTAATTTCGGCAGTGACCCTTTATCCATCCACTGAGCCACCTCACCAAATCACACACACGGCTTCTCTCTTCCTTTTTTTCTTTTTTTTTTTCTTTCTGAGACAGAATATTACTATGCAGCCCAGGATGACCTTGAACTCATCATCCTCCTGCCTCAGCCTGAACAGTGCAATGACAGGGGGGCTTCCCCATACCTGACCTCAGTTGACATATTTGATGGCATCTGCTGCCTGCCCTGCCTGGGGAGCCTCCTGTGAGTGGAGCCCATGACCCAAACTGGAGCTCTACCTGGCGTGAGGCTAGTAGATGGGGCTTCTTTTTATTTCCAGGGCCCAGGTAGAGCTGGCTCAGCCCTTGACCTTCCTGTCTGTTTTTCTCTCCACAGACACACTGTCTGTACCGCGGTGGTCACCACAGATCCCACGCAGAGACCTTGGCAACTCCATCAAGCACAGGTAGGTAGGAGGCTGTGCCTGTGAGGGTGGGGTGGGGGGTGCTGAGGCCTATGGGTGCCAGGAATGTGCCCATCCCCAGCTTCCACACCACCACGCCCTTCTGTCTTTCGTTGGATTGAGGTGTCTGCATCATAGCCTCGCCCTTATCAAATCCACACAGGACAGTTAAAAGCAGAGGCCTTATGCTCAGACTGACCCGAGTTCCATTTCCTCCTACTAAAACTTTGTAGCCGTGAGAAATTGCTTAACCTCTCTGGACTCCATTTTTTTTTTTAAATGTCGTTTTTATTATCAAAGAAAAAAATCACACAGCATTCAATGAAATAAAGGAAGACCCTGGGATATCATAATCAAGACCTTTAAAGAAATAACACAAAACTGTACATCCATGAAACAAGTCTACCAGGTTACAGAGTGTGGCATCAAAGTTACATAGTTAGAGAAGAAACTTTTTTTTTTCCTGTAGGGATAAGTTCATACATTCTACCTACAAATGAGATGATGTATTAAGGGCCGTGCCCCCACCTCACTGTATCATAAAGAACTTCAGGCTCCACGTGGGGGCTCTTCACCCGGGAAACTCATTTAGATGGCCAGCTAAATTCATTGCTAGAGGTTACCCCAGAGCAGGGGGCCAGCAGGAGGCCTTCCCCTAGGATCCTCCACGGCCTAGAATTTGTTTCCAACAACTTCTTGACTCTCCCGAATTCAGCTTTCTACATGTTGCCGCAATTTCCTCACAGACTCAGGAGGGAGGCGCAGATTCAGACCAGGATGGGGGAACTCACTGATAGATGATGAGACTTAGGCCCTGGCGGATGAGGTAGGGAACTGACCACTAATTATAGCATAATTAGCTCGGCCCCTGTGATCTGAGATCCCCCCTGGTGAGTTTCTGTACAGGGGAGCCAGCTGGATGTCCTGTTTGCTCCTTCATGGAGCTATCCCTCCAACTTGCAGACTCCTAGTGTCCGCACTGTGGGACATGGGTCTGTGTCCCTGGGGAGCTGGCCAGTTAACAGAGGGACCTCAACAGTCCCCAGAGGTCTGTCAGTGGGCTGAGGGGAGAAACCCCAGGCACAGATACACACACAGCCTCAGCCTGGGGCAAGGCTGCACTCAACCCGCGAAACTGGAAAGACCTTGATGGAAGCCGTGAGATTAGTGACAGACAGGTCCGTCGGTGACTAGAGGCTGATCTGTGGAGCGAAGGGGACTCAAGATGAGGGCCTTTAAAAATGTTTATTGGTTCAGCTCCACCCCTGGGTTGGCCACAATCCCTGGTTCAGCTCATCCCTGGGTTCAGTTCCACCTCTGTATCAGACACCTCTCTGGCCCAGCCACCCCTCCAGTTTGGTCACACTTGTGGCTCAGCCACACCCCTGGGTTGGCTACACTTTTGCCTCAGTCTCGCCTGGCTGGCTCCAGCCCCTGGGCTTTCTTACCATTGCCCTGGTGCCCCACCTTCTGATACTGATGTCCAGGGAAGTGAAGCAGGCTGACCATCTGCGGGGAGGGGGGGGGGCCCTGCATAGCTGGCTTCCTAGTGAGGTGAGGGCCCCTTGATGGGTGTTACTCTTCAGCCTCACCCTGCATTCCCCCCCTCCCCCCCGCCCCCACCCCAGGCTAGATGTCAGGAATGAGAGACCCCCAGCCTTGAAAAGAAACATGTGTTAACATCCTCTTCCCTAGGTTGTCAGGTCTAGTGGTACACACTAGCAGTCCCAGCACACGGGAGGGTAAGGCAGAGAGTTAAGAGTTCAAAGATAGCCTGGGCATCATGATAAAATCCCGTCTCACAAAAAACACCCACCACCTGCAGCAGATCTCACTCTGTCATTGGAATTATCGAAGCGAGAGCCAGGCAACAGGACAAAGCCAGGCAACCCAGGGGACAGGCCAAAGCTGAAGAGGGGAGAAATCTACCAGCGGACCCTCACACCTGCCCCCCCCATTCCTGCCTTGCTGCCCGGTGGGTCTTTTGCCACCCCTCCCCTGAGCTGCCCCAGCTTGCAGAATAGACCCGATAAGCCCTGCTAAGACCCAGAGGGGCTTAACTAAGCCCAAGTCCAAAGCTGGAGAGGGAACATCAGCAAGCCAGCATCTCCGTGGTGAATATTGCTGTTTGCTTAGCTGCGGCAGCTCCAGGCCGAAGCTGGCTCGCTGTGTTCGAAGGGCTGACCCAGATCCCAAAAGAGGTGACGGCAGCGGAGGGGAGCTACCTTCCGCCTCAGAGTTCTCCATCTCTGAGTTACATAACCTCCGAGTTTCCCCTTTGACACTCGGAGGAGGCAGTGGAGATTACATACAACCACTACTGTGGTGGCACAAATTGAAAATTAAAATTAACTGTGACCCGGGAACCTTCAATACTTTTGCCGGATCCAGCCGCTCCTCTGTGTCCTCTCTCAAGGCAGAAAGCACGGCCCAGCACAGGAGGGGTGATCGGAGAGTTTAATCTGATGCCTTCCAACTGGCCTTGGTGACCACGATGTGTGGCAACTTCCACACTGTATTTGCAGCAGGTGGCGGTGACTGGGGGAAGGTGAACCGAGGGTGTCTGAAGAGGCAGGCTTTCATTTGTCAGGGGGGAGCTCTCCTCTGCTACTGAGTTTGGAGGTTCACTGCTTGCTTATAGAATTGAACTTGCAGACCACCTACAGTGTTTGTCGAGAGAATAAATGACCATAATGGACACTCAAGGTAATGACTGACACAGACCAGTTCATTGAGCGTTACCTATGTGCCAGGTGTTAGGACACCTTCAACATATAACCCCCGAGGTCAATGTCAAGATTACTTCCACTTTATAGGCAGGGATACCGAGGCTTCCTGGTTTAAGCAAACTTAATTGAACTTAATTATCGCCTGTTTTGGAACAAGCAGGACCAGAATCCAGGGTTTATAGGCTTCCCGTCATCCTCTCTTGTGGGATCTAGAGGTACATCCTCCTGGAGATGGGCCCATCGCCACTGCCTCACCTTGGACATTTCCCATTTCTTTCTTACAGGTTTTCCACCAAGTACTGGATGTCTCAGACGTGCACTGTCTGCGGGAAAGGGATGCTTTTTGGCCTCAAGTGTAAAAACTGCAAGTGAGTGATTTCCCTTTAAGGGACTTTTTACAACGCCAGATATCAGGCAGAGCTGGGTTGGCTTTGGCGCTCTCCAGGGAGTTGTGAGTTCTTGACTCTGAGGAGAGACATTTGCTTTGTGTTTCAGAAAGGGTCCCAGGTGAAGCTGTGTGTTTGGGTAGGGTATCAAGGAGAATGGTTCTGAGGAAAGCCAGAGCTGAGAAGAGACAGTAGGAAGGCTAACGTAACACCATGTGCTGGGGCCGGTGGGGTCTCCCGTGCTCAGAGCCTCTACTATGGTTTTGAATGTGAAGTGTTTCGCACAGTCTCATGTTATGGGATGCTTGGTCCCCAGCGAATGCTTCGGATCCTTTTGAACATGGGGTGGGGGTCTGGCTGGCAGACATTGGGTTATAGGAATAGGGGTTAACTCTTCTAGGCCAGGTCCCCTTCTGCCCCAACTCTGCTTCCTCACTGCTGATATGACACAACCTCATGCTCCCACCACCAGGCTTTCCCACTGTGGTGGACGGTGTCCCCTGATTTCTAGTTTCTCCACATATTCTGTCACAGAAAAAGTAACTAATAGTGTCAGAGGTTAGTGTCAGCAAACTTTTCTTCTAGTTGTCCTGTAACAAATACTTTAGGCTCCATGGTCCTCGGGAGCCTTGATTTTTCCCTTGCAGCTGCTCAAAACTCATTCATGTATTTTGAAAGTAGCCACAGACAGTTCAGAAAGAGTTATCGCCATGGATTCGGTCCAATAAAACTTTATTTATAAAGACAGTGGATAGCCTGCCTCCAGTCCTGTGGTTTGCTGATAGCTTTGGTAATTTGCAAAGTTCTTTTTCTCCTCTTCTTTCTCATCATGCACTGTCTCTGAAAGGGTGTTATGATTTCCCCATTTTATGTCTGTAAAAATTGTGTCTCGACTTGGAAAAGTCCCAGCTAAGAGGTAGGAGGGAGGATTTGAACTCAGGTCCCTTAACTCCTGCTCCATTTCTTTCTATGGCTTCATGTTGGATGCTAATTCTGGTCAAGAGGTGGGAGCGCCCAGACCTCCACTCCTTACCCCTTCCTTACAGACATTCTCTGTCATTCTGATGGAAGGTTAGGAAGGAGGCAAGAGAAAGCATTGGCACTAGCTATGGGCTCTGGAGACACATAAAACCAGGTTCAAATCCTGTTCCTGCCATTTAGTAGCTGTGTAAACAACATGGGCACATCACCTCATATATTTGTCCTCATGTGTGTGTGTTTGTGTGTGTGTGTGTGTGTGTGTGTGTGTGTGTGCACATGTATTAACTACCTACTCAGGTCCAGCAATTACAAAACAGAAACATTCGACTATGGAAAAGATAGGGGTGGACATGTGTCTGCTTGATAGGAGACACTCAGTAAGAGTCTCCTCTCCCCCCGACCGTGTGTGTGTGTGTGTGTGTGTGTGTGTGTGTGTGTGTGTGTGTGTGTCTCCTAGGCCTGTTCGGGCATCTTGCAGAATGCCTGTCTGGTGGCCTCACCTGAGTAAGTCAGCCACACTGAGCTCCCTGCTAGCCTGGGCTATGGGGAGAGTTAATTATTTCCAGCCCCTGGGGATCCGTTAGCTCCATGGTCTAAGGGTGATTGGGACAGTAATTGCTGTATATTAGCATTTGGAACTGCTGTCCTCCATGGTTCTGGGCTCTCAGGTGACCCCCCAGCTTTCTGACTCTGAGATGTGCATGGGCAGGTGCTTAGGTCTGGTTCAGAGGCTGCCCGATCTCCCCAGTACAGCTGCTGCCTTGGAGACATCTTGGCTGTATCAAGTCATGCTGTGTTCTGTGGGGGGGGGGGGATGGCTTTCACATCCTCACACCTGCTGCGTGGAGGCTTTGAAGTCAAGTAATTAGGTGACAGGGACGCAGCCAGGAGTCAGCAAAGGCTGAACACTCCTCAAGCCTTTTCAATTTTCAGCACTAGAGGTGGGACCCAGAGGCGGCCTTCCTCCCTGTCCTCTGTTCAAGGAGTAATGAGCAAAGGCTGAGACCCTGCCAAGGGTTGGGAGAGGGGGCTGGGGACAGGCCAGCCCCGTGAAGCTGAGGCTCTGGAAGCCACCGTCACTAAGTTTGGGTCCCATTTCTGCTTGAAGTCTTAAGAGGCCTGCAATGTTGGGCTTTTGCTCCTCTGAAGAGCAGACATGATATTGGCACCCATCACTGGACTGCACGAAGGAGTCACCGAAATGCCCTCACCTCACGCTGTCATCACATCACCTTATGCAAAGTAGCTCCTGGCACATGGAAGGGCGAGGTCAGAATTCATGGCTTCACCAATGTGCTCAGCCCTTTGACTCTAACAGCTGCTGCTGCAGCTGGCTCGGTGTCCGGGTGTGCTTTTGTCCCAACCACATACCTCTGTCGACTACGACGGGAACAGGAGCCAGCTCCGTGATGTATTTGTACACACACACTGAAGTTAACAGTTGAAACCCACACTTACCCCATGGATAAAACCCCTCGGGGAGCCTCACTTAAAGTGAGGGGGTAGGCGTTGATTTGCATGTGTTTTCAAGGACTGACAAAAATGTGGATGCATTGGATGGGCTCCTAGGAGGGTTGGTGAGGGGTAGGGAACAGATAATATGCAGGCTCCATGGTCGCAGAGTTAGGGGAAAGACTCACTGTGGAGAAGTGAGTCTGAGTGGAACCAAAGGACAGGAATGAAGAGCAGTGGCAAGTGACCTTTCAGAGAGGTGACCCTGAGAATGAGGAGGTTGGAGGTCACTGCCTTTTTTTTTGAGGGGGGGCGTTGAGACAGGGTTTCTCTGTGTAGTTTTGATGCCTGTCCTGGATCTCACTCTGTAGACCAGGCTGCCCTTGAACTCACAGAGATTAGCCTGCCTCTGCCTCCTGAGTGCTGGGATTAAATGTGTGTGCCACCATGACCCAGCTGGAGGTCACTTCTTAAAGAAGTGGGCAAGGCCATTTCACCAGTCATTCAACTAATATTTACCAGTTGGATAATTAATATTACAGGCTAAGAAGCCATTATCTGTAGTGCTTGGGACCAAAAGTATTTTTTATGTTTGAAAGGCATTCTGAGTTTAGAATATCTGCATCATGCAAACATTTGCATATGTGATGAGGTGTTTTGGAGATGGGACCCAAGTTTAAACCCCCAAAACCTAAACTTCATTTGTGCACTGCTTTTGGTAACTCATTATTTCAGCTCTGAGGTTAGGCATGGGGTGCTCCACCTGTGGCCCTGCCGGTGCTCAGAAAGTTTCAAACCAGAGGCCATTTTGGATTTCAGATTTTTGAATCAAGGATGTTTAATTTTAAAACATTAATACTATGTACCGAAGGGTTTTCCAGGCACCAGAAGCAACAATAAGAAGATAAAAATGGACAAAGTCCCTGGACTGGTGGAATTTACCTGTGGGTGGGTTGGGGGTGGGTAGATGGTGAATAAAGTGAACTTGGCTAAAAAGATGGTGGAATGGGATGATGTTGGCTGCTGTAAAGAGCAGAGCGGACATGGCACCGTGCATGCATGGAGACTTGTCATCCTAGTACTCAGGAGGCAGAGGTAGGAGGGGCTGGGGTTGGGGAGCAGCCTGGGCTGTAGAGTGAGACCCTGTTGAAAGAAAGAGACAAGAAAGAGGAAGGGAGAGAGAAGAGAGGAAGGAAGGAGGGAGGGAGGGAAGGAGGGAGGGAGGGGAGGAGGAAGGGAGGGAGGGAGGGGATGGGTAGGGAAATAGGAAGGGCCCTGGTAAGAGGCTACAGTTTTCATTCAAGGGCTCTGGGAATTTCAAGCTTTTCTCTCACCTGGGTCTTGTGTATCATCATCTGTTCAGAAATGCATACAGCATGTGTGTATGTAAGACATATGGAGAGGACACATGATCAGAAGCCTAGGCTGCAGGGCAGACATGTCTATTACTCCTGATGCTGCCGCAAGCTGGTCATGTGATCACTTCTGTGCCTCCATTTCTTTTTCCCTAAAATGGGTTTATAACGTCTGCCTCAATAGACAGTTACTGTTGATTGACAACTTGACAGGATCGGGAATCTCTAGGAACCACACCTCTGGGCATGTCTGTGAGGGAGTTTCTAGGTTAGATCGATTGAGGCAGAAATAGCTACCCTACCTGTTGGATGCACCATTCCCGGGACTGGGGTCCTGGATGGAATGAAAAGGAGAAAGCGAGCTGAGCACCAGTGTTCATCTCTTTCTGCTTCCTGACTGTGGGGGCCACGTGACCAGCTGCCTCACGCCCCTGCTACCATGTCTTCCCGGGCATGATGTAATGTACCCTCGAAATGTGAGCCGCAGCAAACCCTTCTCCCCTGAAGTTGCTCGTGAGAGAAGTCACTACTGTTAAAAAGAAAAAGATCAACAAGGAATTGCCCACTGGAGTTCTCACCTCACCTGGCCCATTATGAGTGCTACTTAATGAAAGCTAACACCATTACTGGCTTGACAAATAAACGCTGGGATATCCCTCCACCCAGGAAGCCAGAAACTTCTCCTTCCTGCCCAACCCCTCTCCCCGCCTCCACAGCTCTCCTCTTAAGTGCCCACTTCCTCCGGAATTATCATCAGCTGTCTTGTTGGGAGTCTGAATAGATTAATGAGCTAATAGGAAATTAAGGCTCCGAAAGCAATTTCCAGTTATCTAAATCGAGGCGCTTTCATCTCATCGGTTCAGGAGTGTGGAAGGGAGCTGCGTGCAGAGTGGTTGGATGTCAGCACTCTCCCCGGATTGTTTCACACGTGTGGATGCAGCTGCCAGGGCTTGCTCCTGCATGGGGATGCTGATGGGTTTCCCGGTGTCGTCTGCATCCCACCCGCCTCACCTGCCATGGGGGTCTGGAGCTCTGAGGTCTCATTTACTGGAAAATGCTCTAGTCTCTCTTCCCTGCCCCCTTTCAAAAAGCCACGGTGTATCTCAGACCAGCTAAGAACTCAGCTATGTAGCCCAGGCTGGCTCCAAACTTATGATCATCCTCCTGCCTCAGGCTCCCCAGTGGTAGGGTTACAGATGTGTGCCACCACACTTGGCTTCATCCGATTTCATATGGGCAAACTGTAATTTACACAAGCGTATTTGGAGTGGCTTTTGCGGTAGAAAGAGAGAATTGAAGCTGAGATGCATTTTTCTCTCTGACCTACTACAGTGTGATAAAGATAGGAACATCTGGGTTTGGAGAGATGGCTCAGTGGTTAAGAGTGCTTGCTGCTCTTTCAGAGGACTTTCAAGTCTCAACATCCTCATCAGGCTGCTCACAACTGCCTATAACTTCAGCTCCAGGAGATCTGATGCCCTCTTGTGGCCTCTGAGGGACCTGCACTCATGTACACACACACACACACACACACACACACACACACACACACACACACAGGCATGCACATGCAGACACACAAGCAGTTTTTATAAAGAAGGAGACATTATCCCAAGCCACCCTAGAGACATAACATTTAAACAAACCCTGTTTGTTTTAACTGCCCCGCAACCTCTCTTCACACCATGCTTCAACCTGAGTTAGGTCACCCAGCCCTCCACTGTGTGGTGATTCTGTGTGACCCCCACTTCTAGATGTGACAACAGAAAAAGTCTGTACATGTTGCCACGTAGGGGAGACATCATTGCCACTGGTTTAGAGAAACAGGTTTGCATAATAAATCATCCACTCCCAACCAAAGGGATTGCAGCCTGCTCTGTCCAGCTTCAGCATGTCAGCTGCCTGCCAATCATTTGCCCAGCACAACCATGGACCCATTACCAAACCTTCACCCTCTGGGATAAGTGATAAGATTCCCACTTAGGTTTTAGGATGAATTATGGGATTTTTCAACCCCATAATCTGCAGAATGATTATACTGCTGTTGCCCTGTTTAGCCCGGGACTTTCCCTGTTTTAGCCAAAGTCCCAAATGCTGGAACAAGCTCCTTTGGTCAGCCCTAAGTTAAGACACCTTGTCACAGAGGCAGGTTGGCACTAGCCAAAGCACTGACGTGTTCCAGTTGAGGTCATTGCCAGTTTCCGTAGGCGTGAAACCCCTGATCAATTCTCTAGGAAGAGAAGCAGCAGCCTCACGGGGCACTTGCCTTACTCAAGTGCCCTGCCTTTCCTGGGATCTTTGACTGCCTGCTCTCTCTGAGTCCCTTGCCTGCCTGTGGCTGCACGTGCTGACTCTGCATTCTTTCCACACCCGCACTCACTCATTTGCACTTAGATGGGGCTCCTGGTCCTTTTCCCGTTTTGCTCCATTACAGGATCTGTTCACTGCACTTTCAATTCCCCCCTTGCCCTGTGCAGTCTCCATACCTGTGCTCTTGCATCTTGGTTTACAAGATGGCTGTAGCCACAGGTGATAGGGAAATGCAAAGGGAAGCCAGCCAGGTTGATGCAGGAGCTAATTGATCCACCCTTACCAAACTGGAGGCCCATGGGTGCAGCTTCTGCAGCTGCTGTGGAGTTCCTGGAGGCCCGGGAGGCTGCCCAGCAGGCAGGATGTTGGCAGGATATAATTATGAGCATGCGTTTTGGAGATCACCCTCTTGAAGCCTGAACTCACTTTTCCACAAATAGAAACACTTCATTTCTTGCAAAAAACCATCCTGGGAATTAATTATCTCTTATGTGTAATAGTTTTTATTATTATAGGGAAAAAGTTTAATTCTATTACAACTATTTGTAAGAAAGAGATTCACAGAATTCTAGAAACTGAGGTGGGAGCTCAGTAAGGTCATGGTAATAACAATTGTGATGATAATATTGTCAATGGGGAGATGGTTATGATGGTGAGGATGATGGTGATGGTGATTATGATGATGGGGAGGATGTTGATGGTGGTGATGGTGATGGTGAGGATGTTGATGATGGTGGTGGTGATGGTGAAGTTGATGGTGATGGTGATGGTGGTAATGGTGAGAATGATGGTGATGATGTGATGGTGAGTATGATGATGGTGATGATGATGCTTATGGTGCTGATAATGATGATTGCTCTGGGATGGATGGTCTTTCTGTATCTGTGAATATGTGTTGCTACTATTGGTTAACAAAGAAACTGTTTTGGCCTGTGGTAAGGCAGGATAAGAGCCAGGCAGGAAATCCAAGAGAGATACAGGGAGAAGAGGGCGGAGTCAGAGAGACATGATCCAGCTGCCTAAGGAGGAACAAGATGCCAGCAGACCGGTAATGCCACCACATGGTAAAAATAGAGATTAATAGAAATGGGTTAATTTAAGATAAAAGAGCTAGCTAGCAAGATCCTGAGCCATAGACAAACAGTTTATAATTAATATTAAGCCTCTGAATGATTATTTTATAAGTTGCTGCAGGCCAGGTGGGACACAGGAAAACTTCTGGCTACAGATGATGGTTATGGTGATGGTGAAGATGATGATGATGGTGGTGATGATTATGGTAATAGTGGTGATAATGATGGTGATGATGATGGTTATTGTGAGGGTGATGCTGATGCTGATGGTGAGGATGATATCAGGCCTCACCACATCATAGACATTTTGCTAAACACTTTAGAAGCATGGTTCCATTTCATCCATGTAACAAACTTGGGAGGAAGATGGGGACTTCTATCACCCCCATGTTTCAGATGAAGAAACCGAGGCCTCAGAAGTCTCTCATGGTGGCCATATCTGTCACTGAAACACAGATCCCCTTAATTCAGCTTAATCATTTTGTGGGGCCAAGGGCTGGCCACACAGCAAGATAACACCAGCTGCTGCCTTCTGCTCTCCTTCCCTTTGACCTATGCAGAGCAGAGTGTGAGAAGCTGGACTCAGCCCTAACCATGGACCAATGCTTTTCCCTCTGCCTCTCTGGCCTGCCACACTTTCCCCTTGAGCCGTCCTTCCTTCCTGGAAGTAGAAGATGCCCGATGGGCCTTTGGGTTGTGATGGGTACCACTGGTGCTAGGGAGCCAGAGAGTGTCCAGGGTTACTTTATTTTTGTCTTTCTGGGAACAGGCTTGACAGTGTCAGGGTCAAAAGTTAAGCTCAGGTTAGGTCAAGGTGTTGAAGTTCTGAGAACATAAGTGTTGTTTTTCTTCATAACTGTGGCTGCCTTTTAAGCAACAACTGTCCTAATCAGAGTGCAACTCAGCTGCTACCAGCATCGGTTTGGCCGCAAGGGCCGCAGCCCGAGGGGATTCTGTTCCCTCACGCACCAACTCTTCCAAAGCTACTAAGGGAACTTACCTAAATTTCTATTCCTCTAAAGAACTCCAGATTCAAAGGTTGAGGTAGAATTCTGCTCACTCAGAGAGGCTGAATAGCAAGTAGCTAACCTTCTCCCTTTGCCGGAGTCCTCTAAAAAACCCAGTGTCCTTCTCTCAGTCCCCACTTAAAAACCCTTGCTACAGGTGGTTCCTCCCTACCGCTTCCTGTCAGCTATTTGCTGACTCAGCCTCCTGCTCACAGGTTAATTTTATTTAATCAAACACATCTTTGCATTGTTAACAAAAGCAGTAGGAAAAAAATGAAACACACTTTAAAATAATATTCCACAACGTACGAAGGAAGGGGAGTTAGGTGCCCCCCCCCCCCCGCCCCCGAAGCCACACAGGGAGCCTAAATTGGATTCTGCAGGTATAGGGGAGCCCTTGGAGGGCTCAGAGGACTGTGACACACTCAGACAGATATCCGGGAAGCCTCAAGTCAGGGAACCTGCTGATGCCAAGTGGGAGTTGATCCAAGAAGTGTCTATACTCAGAATAGCTGAACGTTATCCCAGAAGACCTTAAGATGAAATGTTTCCTTTCTACCATCCCCCCTCCCCCACATTGGCATCTTTTTCAAGAAACCCACTTGGAAAGGTGATTGAATATGCAAAAAAGGGGAAGATCAACAATTCAGTTTAACTTCGTTTGGGTGGGAACACAGCCTTGCTCAGGCAGAAAACACAGGAGAAACAGTTCCCATGTCTGGGCTCTCACACCTTGCGCTAAGGCTCAGACATGAAGAACCAGGATTAGCACACAGAGGAATGGCTGATGGTGTTGACTGGCTTGGCTAGACACTGAGATGGCAGTCCCAAGAAAGGAGGGCAATGGGGCCCCAGCTGAGCTCTGCACCCACATGCCCACTGTGCCCCACTTATAGAGCATTGTCTGTCCAGCTGGAAGTGGACATCATCCCCCAATCAGGTCACCCCATCACTGTCTGTGGAAGAGCAGCTCGTGTGCCGATCTGTCAGCTGACCACTAGCTGCAAAGTGGGTTTCCGAGCCCCACAGGAGTGTGTGAAAATCCAGGACTTGTCTCAGCACCCAAGATAATGAGAGGATCATTACCTGGGAGAGTTCCCAGGTGGAGTTTGGAGGCTCTAATTCTTTATCCTGCTCCCTTCCAACAGGAAATAGGATCAGCAGACTTTTCTGAACAAACCTGGGTTCAAATCCTGACCCCATCACTCCCTGATTGTCTTAACTGGGCTGAGGTGCTGGCTCTGTGAACCTCAGAGTCTTCCCCTGGAAGGCGAGGAGAGTTGTGTCTTCTGCCTTGTGAGTCTCCGAACGAAGGCTCGGAGTAAAGGTGCCGAGGACAGATACTTGACACAGAGTAGGTCTTCAAGAAGGGGCAACCACTCTCCTGTTTTCTGTGGGAGCAACAATAATTATTGCTACTTTGCTGGGAGGCTTTTCTTGGCTGGAAGGCTGGGCTGGCCAGACTACCAAGAGTCCTAACACGAACGTGGGAGTGGGAGGGATATGGGTTCTCCTTGGCCAGGGGTTGATCCAGGGCTCTCCCTCTGCATACTGGTAATGGACCCCGGTCACCCAAAGCCCCACCGGTCCAAAGCAGCTGGCAATGGCAGTCTTCCCTCCATGCCTAACTCACCAGATCACCTCACTGGCATGGCCAAGCTTTCCTCTTAAGGGATCCACTTGCCCTGGTATCTGGGCTTGTCCCAGGTGTAGAAATGGGGTCCCAAAGAAGACAACTGGATACTTAATGAGGTTCTACATCTTGACTCCGCCTTGGGTCTCTTCAGCCCTCAGCACTAGGTGAATTCTGTCTTGGCGGGGGTCCCCTTTACAAGGAGGAAGGGGAGGGTGGAAGGACCCTGATGGTTCCTCAGAGGCTGAGAAGGGGGTGGGTCTCAGACCCGGGTGCAGGGCAGGAGGTGCCTTGTGTTTTGGTGTGACAAGTCAGAGAAATCCCTAGACACCAGGGAAAGGCCCTAGGTACAGAGAAGTAACCCAGGGGCCGAGAAGATGGCTCAGGCAATAAAATACTCCCTGCAAAACCAGGAGGACTTGGATTGAGTCACAAAACACATGCAAAAAAGCCAGGTTGGTGGTCCAGGTGTGGTGGTCCAGCTGTGGTGGTCCAGCTGTGGTGGTTCAGGTGTGGTGGTCCAGCTGTGG
>CABHPQ010000726.1:30130-49882 GCA_902168405.1 Peromyscus aztecus | reverse complement strand
TGGTCCAGGTGTGGTAGTTCAGGTGTGGTGATCCAGCTGTGGTGATCCTCTCTTGTGGTCCCAGTACTGGGGATGTGGAGACAGGAGAACACTTAGGGCTTGCTGCCCAGTTAGCCTAGAGCACTCAGCAAGCCCCAGATTGCAGTAAGACATTCTGTCTTGCAGAACAAGTTGGATGACTCCTAAGGAATGGTACCCAAGGTTGACCTCTCACCTCCAAGTATATATCTGTGAATCTGAACACTCATCTATACATCCATGTGAACACACACACATACACACATATGTATTCACGTACACATGTGAGCAGACACATGCACCCACATACACACATATGTGAACACATACACACACAGAGGGGAGAGAGAGAGAGAGACAGACAGACAGATTTGGGCTTCACAGTCAGTCTGACCTGAGCAGGCATCCATTCTCTGCCTTTCTTAACTATATGACCAAGGAACGTGAAAGGACACAATGCCTGAGCAGGGTCGCACAGGCTCCAGGAAGACACTGCATCTGCTCAAACATCCTCTAGGTCTGCACAGAGGGTCGCTCTGCCCTCTGAGAGCTTGGTATCCTGGAGAGTAATTATGTAAAACTTCCTTTGAAGATGGCTAATGCCGGCTAACTGAGGCATTATCTCACATCAGAAGACCAAATCGGAGTCAGCCTGATCATGGGACCCTCACTACCTGGGCGGCCGAGGGAGGCGAATGACTATTTCTATGCCTGCCTGGGTTCCACGGTGTTTTTCAGTCCAGCCCTGACAACTCAGTGAGATCCTGCATTAAAAAATAAATAGAAGTAGGAAGAGGGCAGCTCAGCGATACAGTGTGTGCCTAGCGTGTGCAAGGTCCTAGATTCAGTCCCCCCAAAAATAGATGACATGGGTTTATCCCCAGTGTCTTCTCCACTGTGTCCCCCTTTCCTCCTCTGGTGCCACGAATTGCTGGAAAAACATTACAGAGAGGGTGGAAGACAAGAAAGACAGGAAGAGGTGGGGAATGAGTTGACAGACGACAATGGGTGGAATACTGTTAGTTTAGGAGAGTTATAGTCTCTACTAAAATTTTAAAGAAAAAGAAATTCTTGGTTTCTATTTCTGATAAATTGCATCCCTCTTATGCACAGGGTCTTATTTGCTTTCCCTCACGATTCCTTCCCTTGCCCCTATCCCAAGGCCTGAGGCAGGGATGTGGCCTCCAGGGACCTTGTCCCTTTGTGAGCATATCTCGTCTTCTCTCTCTGGAGCAGACCAGTGAGGCTGGCGGGAGCCTACGGGCCAGCACAGAGCTGCTTGAGAAGCAGGAGCCCAGAGTGGGGACAGGCAGAACTCTGGGGGAGGGGCGCTCCACATTCAAACAGTAAGTCAGTTTTGTCAATTTCTGGAAAAGTCGTTTGGGACTAGCCAAGTCCCCCATTTCTCCTGATCTGTTGGTTCTGGGTTAGTGTTTAAGAATCTGCCTGTCTCCTACAGAGAGCAGGGGCATTTAAAAAAGCTGGGCCTAGGACCCAATAAAGATACTTGGGTTTTTTTTGGGGGGGGGGCAGGGGTTATACTTTTTTTTTTAGAGTCTGGCTATATAATCTGAGTTGGCCTCAGAGTCACAACCCCTCCCCCTATGCCATCCTCCCAAACACTGAGAGTGCAGGTGAACGCCACCATGTCCAGCCTTAATCTGAGGACAGATTAAGCAAGTACCAACCTTTAGCCCGTGTTTGTATGTAATCTGTTTACCCTGAACAAGAGTGCTGCAGTATACAGATATAGATACAACCATTTCAAAGCCAGGAAAGACTGAGGCCAAGAAGAGAGCGGCTCCCAGGCAGAAGAGTGGAGGCCTTGCATGCATGCAGAAAATATATTACCAGGTTCCTACCATGAACCAGCAGCTGTGCTGGGTGATGGGGTGGCAGTCGAAGGGGGCGGGGTCAGAAGAAGAAAGAAAGATTCCTTCTTTAAAGGCCTTATTGAATGAGGAGGGATATACGTCAAAACATGCAAACCCCACCACATGACTTCAGTATGAACACCTTGCCACTCGCCACTTGTTTGAAAATTGACTCTGATAAGTGAGAGCCACTGGAAGTCAAGCTTGTTCTGTGGACCTTGAAGTAGAAAGGGCCTCGTTCCTCCCAGAGGCTCCTGTTGATGTGACATGACCAATACACATATGTCCTGAGCACCAACTGTGTACCATGCTTGTGTGCTGGTCATGTCACTGAACATGGGATAACCTAAAAATGGCTCTCTGCTCAGACCACTAAGAGCCAGGCAGGAAGATGGACAGGTGGAGAGACAGACAGGTTAGTAGTATATCCTGTAATCAGATATGACTGGGGAGGGCAGGGTGTGGCTATCCAATTGGAAGGGAGTCAGGGAGGACTCCCTGGAGGAAGCTGTGGTTGAGCTGATCTGGGAAGATAAAAAGGGAACAGCACTGTGTCAGAAAGATCTAGGCAGGAGCAACTGTTCTGGGTGCTGAGAGAGATAATGAGCTGCACCCAAGGAATGGGTGCTTTGTGAAGCTGGAGCTTTGGGTAACCAGCTCTGGTCTCAAGGGAGAGAGGGATGCTGGGAACAGAGGTAAGCAAGAGGTTTGCCAGGTCTCAGCATGAGACTGGCTTTTATCCCCAAGAGCAAGGATGATACAGGTTAGGGCTTGTAGAAGATGAAGGAATGCTGGGAAAGCTTCAGGTACCTTCAGTGGAGGGAGCCTCGGTCCCTTGCTGTATCTCATCGCCTTCCCACCTTGTGCCTATTTCCTGCAGCCCAGGTCGCTGCTTTAAGTGTTCCAGGGCTCCTTGCAAAGTCACTAAACTGAATCACTAGCCATTTCCCAATGGGCTAAGGGCCCTGAATGCACCCCCCGCCCCGCCCCGCCCCACCCTGAGCCTTTCAGTCTCATTTTGGCTCCCTAGAACCTTTCATTTGAACCAGTGTTTTTAGAAAGGCCTTGGTAGGCTCTTGACACAGGAGACTGACCATTCTCTCCCTGACTACCCAACAGCCTGAGAATTGCCTAAAGAAAGACTCCACATAAACCATGGGGGAGGAGCATTGGTCCGTGACTCAGATCCCAGGACCCAGAGACAGCATAATGACACCTTAGGGCTCTTCTCTCCACGAGAGAATGAGGGAGGGGGTGGGTAGACTTCGGACCCTTTAGCGGTGTGCATTCTCCCCCCTCCCCCCACCCCAGAAAGAGGAGACTCTCGCAACCCAAAGAAAGGCCCACCGGCATCGTCCACTTCCAGGAATGATGCACGGGGCCAGAGTGGCAGGTGGGTCACAGAGGCGGTGAGAAGGACTCTGGTCTGGGGTCAGTGCTGAACCCAGGTTCTCATACTCTGCTCTGTGTGGGAAGTTCAAGGGGAAGCAGAGAGTCAGGAAGGAGTGACTGTGCTCTATGACGTGGCCAGCCTCGAAAACTAGGCAGTTAAGTATCTGGTCTTGAATCAGGGAGACCTGTGTTTTTAACAACAGATTCTGTGCCAGGCATTTACTCCTGAGGCCTCAGTTTCCTTGTCTGTAACATGGGCATAGTGATAGAGGACCCTTTAAATAATACATAAAATATAGGGTGAGTCAGAAACCCTGATGGGATCCTTACTTATTTGATACATGTATCAGAATGTCACAGAACGAGTCATTGATGTACATGATTAGCATGCATGAAAAATAGACGTGTTTAAATAATCAGCGTGTAGGTTAGGGACAACTGACTTTGATAATCGGGAATCTTCATAAAGAACAGACAGAGTCTGAATCGGGAAGAGTAGATTAGTTGAAAGACATTAAAAGGCACAGATGACTGGCAGATTCACAAACCATACCCTCAAAGCACCAAGAGCTGACACTCCGGAGATGTGATGGCTTAATTTAGTTGTCAACTCCGACTGGATTCAGAATCAGTCTGGAAACACCTCTGGATGTGTTCTCTATGGATGTTTCCAGAAAGGTTTAGCTGTGGTGGGAAGACCCGCTCTGAACACGGATAGTGCCATCCCACGGGCTGGGGGTCCTCGACTGAAGACAAAGGGGCAAGCGAGCTGAGTCCCAGCATCCATCTCTCTGTTTCCTGACCGTGGGTGCCACGTGATGGCCCTCTCAGTCTCCTAGCTCCGTTCTTCCCCACGGCGATGGAGTGTGCCCTCAAAACTGAGCCAACATAATCTCCCTCTCCTCAAGTGGCCTGTGTCAGGTATTTTGTCCCCCAAGGGGGAGGGTGACTGATGCAGGGACGGATCCCAGGGCATGAGGTGATGTTCTGCGTGCTTTACTTGGTCACCCCAGTTTCATTACTGGCCCTGAGTGGAAGCAGTGATGGGTGCCCCCATTTTGCAGAGTGAGAAACTGAGGCTCAGCCAGGATCACAGAACTAGTGAGCAGCAAAGGCCTGAGCTTAGCTCTTACGTGCTGTGTCTCTCCCGGCTTCCCATCCTGGGAGACAGGAATGTGGGTCGAAATGCTCTGCTTTGAGATGTGCCTCGGATGCCACTGGGCTCCCACCGGTCTTCTTGAGCGAATACAATTTCTACCATTCTGGCTTGGCCCTTTCTCTGCTGAGACCCTCAGACTCTCCGACCTTGGTGGAGGGTCTGTGTTCTAGGGTTGGACCAAACCCGGACGACTCCACGGGTTTTAACAAGCTCAGCTGGAAATGGTGTGCACCGGGTACCAGGGACGTACAGCAAACAAGCGGAAGAAATCCTGTGTTTGAGGGGAGAGAGAGCTCACATGGGAAGAAATAAATGATGCCAGCATGGGACAGCATCCATAAAGTAAGACAGGAATGGAATGCAGAGCACCAGGGACTCCCCACTCATGGAGGTGCCACAGGAGTAACACCAGAGCTGAGCTCTGTGAGCTCCAGTTGAGCCAAACTAGAGAGAGGATGGGTGCAGCTTCTGCAGCTGCTGTGGAGTTCCTGGAGGCCTGGGAGGCTGCCCAGCAGGCAGGATGTTGGCAGGATATAATTATGAGCATGCGTTATGGAGATCACCCACTTGAAGCCCGAACTCGCTTTTCCACGAATAGAAACACTTCATTTCTTGCAAAAAAAAAAACATCCTAGGAATTAATGGCCCCTCATGGGCTTCTTTTCACTATTATAAGTCAACTGTTGGGTCTGATTATACCGATATGTGAGGGGTGGTCATAATTATCCCAGAGGCTGAAGTGGTGATATGATGGGAGGGGTGGTGAGGGATGGTGGATAGTTGTGGAGATGGCAGGGATGATGGATGTTGGTGGGCATGATGATGGTGATGCTATGGTGATGGTAATGATAATGGTGATAGGGATGATAATGATGGAGTTGATGGCAATGGTGATAATGGTGGTGGTGGTAAGGATGACAATTGTAGTGGTGGTGATGATGGTGGTAATAGTGATGGTGATGATGATGGTGATGGTAGTGATGATGATGGTGATGGTGATGCTGGTGATGGTGGTGATGATGGTGATGGTAGTGATGGTGATGGTGATAGTGGTGATGATGGATGGTGATGGTGGTGATGGTGGTGATGTTGGATGATGATGGTGGTGATGGTGATGGTGGTGATGGTGGTGATATTGGTGATGATGGTGATGATGGATGGTAATGGTGGTGATGGTGATGATGGTGATAATGATGGTGATGATGATGGTGATGATGATGGTGATGGTGGTGATGGTGATGGTGGTGGTGATGGTGGTGATATTGGTGATGATGGTGATGATGGTGATAATGATGGTGATGATGGTGGTGATGGTGGTGGTGGTGGTGGTGATGGTAATAGTGGTGATGATAGTGATGTCCCTGTGGTACCACATACTGAAAGTCACCACATGGCAGGTATTTTGTGTAACCCTTTACAAGCACGATATCATTTAATCCTTACAAAGTAGTGGAGCTCAGAATGTATCTCAGGCTGACTTCAAATTCACAAAGATCCCAGCCTTCTGTGTGCTGGGTTGACAAGCTCATGCCACCATGCCGTCCTTATTACTGTCATTCTGGCTAAAGTATATTGTGTTCTTTTGTCAGTGGAAGGGGCAGCTCATGGAGGAAAGATTTGTTTGGACTCCCAGTTTCTGGGTTTCATTCATCATGGCAAGGGGGACATACATGTCGGTGACAGCATACAGAATGGCGTGTTCATGTGACGAGAAGCAGGAAGTAGAAAAACAGTCTGGACCCAGGGTGGGCATGACCTTCCAAGCCCACCCCTTAGTGACCTACTCTAAAAAACCAGCCCCCACCTCTTAAAGGCACTACAGCCTTCAAACTAGCACCCCCAGATGGGGACCAAATGTCCAAAACGTGAGTCTCTGAGGGACACTCTAGACTCACACCATAGCGGCAAGTTGACTTAAAGATGAGAACTCCTCTTTACTGTGAATGGGAAAACAGTACCCTTTGCCATTCACATAAGGTGATCCGAAAACATAAATTCAGATGGGAGAAGATAGTGATGAGAGCTCTGTCCTTATGTCTGTTGTCTATCTGCATCTGGGACTGGGTGAGCGTTTGCAGACCTTCCTCCACCCCTATCACCTGGTACGGTCAGCTGGAAAAGGAGAGCTCAGTTTCTCAATTGTTTGGAGCTACCCAGGTTCTTCCTGAGGTGTCCTCTGTGTGCTCGAGGGCCCCAGGTCTAAAGTCTCCAGATCAGAGATGAATGCAGAGCTTCTCTAAGAGCCAGGAAAGACAGTGGGAAAAAATGGAAAAAACAAGCGTAGACTTGTACCACAAAGTGGATCCACAGTTCCCCTCATCATACACATCTGCATCACTTCAGGGCTTTTTCTAGTCTAGCCTCAGAGATGCCAATGCTGCAGAGAATCCCAGAGAAGTTTCCAGAAAGTACTGATGTTGCTGGGTGGGGAACCCCTGTTGAGAACCATTGAACTAGACTCTTGTTCTGACCTGTGCCTAGGTGTTCTGACACTCTGTGGAGAGGCCAGTCGGAGCGTTAGAGGGAAGAAATGTATACTCTCACCTCTGGGTGGTGGGTGGGACGTTCTATTCAGCCCTAGGATGATGGGAGCCCGAGAGTGGTCACGTGGCAAAGTCATTAACTGTTGGAAGCTTGGGTGGGGTGCACAAAATGTCAGGGGAATCCAGAGAGGGTCTGTATGGAGCTTATACAGTATCTTGTGTGGGGTGCCCAATCTTCTGCATTAAGTGTGGTCACTGCAGTAACTTGGGGGAAGGGCGGTATCCTTGGGCAGTCAGGCATAGTGGGAAAGCAAGCCTGACTGGTTAGATTTGTCTGAAGGAAATTCACTTGTAGTCTACTCTTGAATGTCTGCTAAGGATCGCATCCTCAAGGTAAGCTTTGGTGTGATGTCTCCTGAGAGCTTTAGGCTTTAGGATAGACAAGAGACTACCTAGGGGACAATGGCTTAGGGGGTTTGTCCAGGGCATGCCAGTTCATTTCAGTTTCCCCACCGAGAAAGCGGGAATGACAATAATAGCTATTTCTTACAGTTGTAAGACTCAAATGAAATAGTGTATGGAAAATGTTTACTATAGTGGGGGGTGAGTGAATCTTTGAGTGCTTGGTAATGATGATTGAGATTGGAGTGTTGTTTTGATGATGATGATGATGATGATGATGATGATGATGATAGACCATTATCCTAAGCACATTTCAGTGCATGAAGTTAACATGGAGGTTGTTAAAAACAAGTAGTACTTACTCTTGGACCACCCAGGGTGGAACCGGAAGAGTCACACTGGAAGCCTCTCTCCAGAGTTAACCCTCTGGGTTGTTAAGGATCAGCTTTTTCGTTCACTGCCTCCAGTCATTTCACACATTGCAGCCCTCAGTGCCTGGAGTTGTCTGGACCACTGGGGCATCTTTCACCCACCCACCCATCCATCCATCCATCCATCCATCCATCCATTTATCTGTCCATCTACCATTTTATACATCCATTGGTCCACCCATCTATCTATATGTATATTCATCTCTTCCATCTATTAGTTCATCATCCATCCATCTATCCATCCATTTACCAGCTCATTCATCCACCTGTCCCTCTATTATCTACTCATCTATAATTATATCCATCCTATCTGTCTAGTCATCAGTCCATGCGTCAGTTCTTCCATCCACCAGTTCATCCCCCCCATGTCTACCCATCCATATTTATATCTATCCACTCATCCATTCAGCTCATCCATCCACTCCATCCACCCACCCACCCATTCCATCCATCCATCCATCCATCCATCATCTATCCATCTATCCATCCATCCATCATCTATCCATCCATCCATCCATCCATCCATCCAGCCAGCCAGCCATCTGTCCATCAAGCCACCCAACCATTCAGTTAACCCATCCAACCATTCAGTTAACCCATCCAACTTCCTTTTTCTCTGCCTTTCAGGTTGAAGTGCCATAACAAATGCACCAAAGAAGCCCCACCCTGTCATCTCCTGATCATCCATCGAGGAGGTAATTATTTAACACTTGTCACCCTGTAACAGGCTCAAGAGCTCTTGCATCCAAAGCTGCCCTCCCACCCAGCATGATCCCAGATATCTCCTGATCCCCAGATCCTTGCCCACCTAATTTTTTTCCTCCTGCCTCTTCACACCCCACAGCCTTAATACCCCCTCGCATGGCTATTTTGAAGCCTGAGTTCACACAGCTCCTATCTGAGGTCAGCATCCCTAGGGAATTCGCCTCCCACCAAATCCTGCTCCACAGTGGGTGCTCTGGAGGCTAACTCCCCCAGGAAGGCGAGACCCAGACTGCAGGCAGGTGAGCCTCCCTCCGAGTCTGATATTTGGAGAAGGTCTCCTTCCTCCCACCTGCCTTCAAGGCCACCGCTCCCTGGGCTCCTTGTGCCTTACAAGTAAATCAAAGAGAACTTTCCCCGAAGAAGTCCGCTGGCTTCTTGCCTTCCCCCACCTCCCTGTTGGTGGGAAGTTGAAAATAGAGTCCGTTTCCATGGTAATGGCAGCTCAGGCTAAGCAGAGAAATTAAATCCCTGGGTCAATGCAAAGCTTCAATTCCTCAACCCCCCTGCCCCCCAACAAAAACACAAGTAACCAGGAAAGGTGGTAGGCAGGCAAATCTGAACTCGTGAGGCTCCCTAGCATTGCACACTGTGTTCCCCGGGAGTGACAGAAATAGCGAGAGACAGGCGCTTGAGGATGGAGTTCTCTTTCCCCACGAGGAAGCAGTTATTTAGCCTCACTGGCTTGTGTACCCAGCTTTGGCTCTGGCCGTAATACCCAGGGGAGAGGCTGAAGGAGCTGAGCCATTATTGCTGGGATCTGTAGTTATTTGGGACACACTCTGAGTCCAGAAAAACTCTATATACATAACAAAAGATATCCTAACCAATGGTCAGAAGCGTAGGGACGGGTGTCCATCATGGCTTGTATACTAATTGCAGGTCTCGCGGAATCAGGGATCTCTTGTATCACAAGGGAAGTTCAAGGCTGAAGTGAAAAGCAGTGTGCAACAGTGACAGTGTGGAAAAAACCCAAATAACAGAACAAAAGATGGCTGCCCTCTATTTCTATTGTCAAAAACCATGTATAAGGGAATAAATAATTTTTTTAAAAAAAGAAGCGTCTGGAAAAAAATATATAGATGCCGGGGTGATGGCTCCGTTGATAAATTGTCCCTGCCATGCAAGTATAAGGACCTGAGTTTCGATCTCCAGAGGGCATGTCAAAATGCCAGGATGGCAGGACACTCCTGTAACCCCAGTGCTGGGGGTGGGAGCCTAGACAGACTGATCCCTGAAGCTGATTGGCCAGCTAGCCTAGCCCAAGCTATGAGCTTCACGTTGAGTGGCAGACAGACCCCATCTCAAAAAAAAAAAAAAAAAAAAAAAAAAAAGGTAGAGAGATATCAAGGATAGACCTGCTGTCAATCTCAGGCCACCGTATTCACACCCATGGGCACACCCACGAGACACACCTACATTGATAAGTACATACGTCAGTACACCTTGCACGTGGGTGTGCATGTATGCGCGCGCGCACACACACACACACACACACACACACACACTATATAGATAATACAAAGAGTGTAAAAACCACAGAGGTCCACCTAGAACATTTGTCATGGGGGTGCATGGCTGTCATTTCCGGGGTCACCGGTAGGTTTCAAAGTGGGATGTGCGCTGGTCTCTCCTGACGTGACGAAAGCCAATGTGATACTTAGACTCTCTCTCTTCACTGTTTTTACCCCTACGGACCCAGCAAGGTTAGTGCGAACAGAGTCAGTCCCCTGTGACATCAACAACCCTGTCCGGAAGCCAGCGCGATACTCAGATCTGCACATAAGCCAGACGCTCCCCAAAACCAACAAAATCAACAAGGTAAGGTGTGGCTTTTACGGGGTTAGCGGTGGGGGGGGCAGATGGTGGGTGAGAAGGAGGGGAGGATTGAGCCGGGGCATGGCACTCACACTCATAAGTTCTGGGTGGCTGGTGTGCAGTAAAGCTTTCAGGGCTGAGGGGACCATCCCGTGATCTGCTGAAGACATAGTCAGGGAAGAACGCATGTCGTTTAGAAATGGACCACGGAGCTGAGAACAGATGAGTGTGGAGAGGACAGGGCTCTGGGATGGGAGGAAGCAGCAAAGAGGAGTTTCTGTGGTACTTCAGCCCCTGGCTGCTCTGGCAGGGATGCCTCCCCATCTGCCAGAGCAGCTGTGCCCATAGTGGCGGGCTTTCTGAACATCTGCTGAACTCAGGGATGGTGATCTTCTGGTGGGGACTCGGATGGATGGGTGGATGTCATTGGGAGCTCTGAGCAACAGTTGGATCAGTTTCCCCCCTCTGGAGGATAGCCAACAGGCGGCCCTCCATACATCTTTCTTTCTGGCGTGATCACTCCAGGTTGGCTTTGGTCTGTTGATGGACTGTGCTGACATTGTCCCAGGGACAATTCCAACCCCACAGTATAAACCAAGTTCTCATATGCCAGGAGGTGGTTTCTCGGGCTCCACAAAGCCTCCGTTTATTATGGTGAAGATGGATAAAGTGTCACCGGTGTTGACTCAGAGATGGGGGAGGGCACAGATGGGTATGCAAATGCCAGAGGAGCACCTTGGTGACTGTTGACCTCCTCCCTGGCCAAGCATGGCCTTGCTTCCCTGCATCGGCCATTGAGAAGATGCCCTTCCCTATCTACTCTCCTCCCAATCGCCAGAGTGGGTCTTAATGAATGTTACTCAAAGGCTGCCACTCTGCCTAAAACCACCTACTGGTTTTCTGTGGGTTTCTGGAAACAGATCTAATTTGTATTTATTTATGTACGTAATTTCCTATATTTCTCTCTCTCTCTCTGTCTCTCTCTCTGTCTCTCTCTCTGTCTCTCTCTCTGTCTCTCTCTCTCTCTCTCTCTCTCTCTCTCTCTCTCTCTCTCTGTGTGTGTGTGTTTTGCATATCTGTGGGCACTTGTGTGAGGGTGCATGTGCACATGTGTGATGAGTATGCACATGGAGGTCCGAGGTTGATGTCAAGAACTACCTTGATGGTTCCTTGTTCATTGAAGAAGGGCCTCTTAATCAGACGCAGAGTTTGACACTAGGGCTGCTATTGCTGGCCAGTTTGTCCTAGTGATCCCCCCGCTGCCACCCTCCTACCCCCCCCCCTCTGTCCTTTGAGGATGAGATTACAGACAGGCTCCACTGCTAACCCAGCACTTACACAGGTTCTGAGGATCCGAACTCTGGTCTTCTCACGTGTACAGCAAGCGCTTTAAACACTGAGCCATCCCCTGGTCCAAATGTTGTTGTTGTTTTTTATTTTTCCTGAGACAGGGTCATACTGTCATGGTGGTCATGAACTTGAGATCCTCCTGCCTCACCTTCTTGAGTGCTGAGATTGCAGGCGTGTGCCATCCCATCCAGCTCAAGACACGTTGTTTAGAGCAGCCTCAAGGGCTGCGTGTCATTTGGTTCCCACCCTCTGTGTCTGACCTCCCACGGTCCCCTGCAAAGCCTTGTCTACTTCCGCTTGCCCTGTGGCTATTGGGCATTTTTATTGCTAATTCTTGGGGCAGTCACTTTCTGGCTCCTTGTCACATCATCCCAGCGTTCGAAAGAACCTGTGACCTGGGGTCAGGGCAAACTGGCAGCCAGCCCTATTGGCTGTGAAACTGTGGGCAAGTAACTTAATCTCTCTGACCTAAAGTTTTCCTCTATATAAAATGGACATGCTTCAGCTGTCTACTGTTACACAACAAACCATCCCCAAATTAGCAGTATACAGTAACCACACTTTTATTATGCTTATAGCCTTCAGAGTACCATGGGGTGGATAATTTTGCCTTTGCCTTAGAATATCCAGAGACTCTATTGGGAAACCCCTACACCTGGTGGCTAGTAACATCTAGACTAGGCCAAGTTCAGCCCACTCCTTGCTTTCGTGGGACTCGGGCCACACCCACACTGTCGGTTGCTACTTTTCCGCTGGGGTGATAGCAAAGCTGATGAGTCCCAGGAAGGCTTCCAGGGCTGAAAAGCCTGAAATATTTACCCTCATGTGTTTTACTTCTTCACTCTCATGTCTGGGTTGGGAGGAGTCTGTTCCTGGCAGAGAAGTCAGCCAGAATGGCTGCCCGAATGCTTGTCTTCCCCCAATATGGCTGCTTCATGGCATCTGTGTTTCTTACATGATGACCCATGGGACCTCAGCAGTGCCATTCCCACTGTTCTTTACGAAGGGGGCAACTGCATGTTGCAGGGCTTGAAGTCAGGCAAGGCAGATGCCAGCTGTCATCGGGAAGGGGTTTGGGGTCCCTGCTTTATGATGCTCACAGTGGCTGTTAAGAGCGCCAACTTGGGAGAGCTGTCTCCGAGGCGGCATCAAATAACCAGCATCTGAAAATGCTTTGTGTGTTTCCCGGTGCATAGTAGATAGATATCCAGGGAATCCTAACAAGCATTGCCTTTGATCTCGGGGCTTCATGCAAAATGTCAAGTCCGAGGCCATTTCCTTTGGTTGTTTCTGGAAGTCCCAGGGCTGGAAGTCTCAGTGGACGAGAACTTGGCTAGTGTGTGCAAGGTTCTGCCTTTCATCTGTGGCCCTGCAGGGAGGAGGGAGGGAAGGAGGGAAGGAAAGGAGGAAAGAGAGGAAAAGGGAAGAAGGTGCCGTGTTTTTCCAGAGGTGACTGTGCATATCTTAGAACCCATCTTTTCCTCGGTGACATCATCAGGGGCCAGGAGCTCAAAGCCACTCCGAGACCTTTCTGTCTGGCTTAACCAGCGCTGGAGCCTCTTAATGTCACATGGGACAAAAACACGGGTCAGACGGATGAGCCACAGTGACACTGTTCTGCGTGTCTGCCAGCAGGGCCACTTAGGAAGGGACAGAAATCGGCCTCTATGCAGACGGCGGCTTTGCCACGGAGGTGGACAGGCTCTTTTATCGGGCTGGGTTATTTTTCGCCCTGTTCTTATCTTTACTGGCTTCATGCGGATTCTTGTCATCAGTCCGTGATGGGGTTTGGGGACAGATTTCTCAGCCAATTTGCTCTGAAGAGTTCCTCCTCTCTGGTTCATAGAGGCCCTGCTTCCTCACCTGGCAGGTGGGCAGAAGGTGAATTTTGGAGCCAGAAGGCTTGGGTTTGTGGCACGGCTCCTTAACTTGCTGTGTAGCTGTGATCGGGCCGGTTCAAAGTGCATTTGCCTTAGTTTTCCCCTCTGTAAAATGGGCGAGGTGATAGGAGGGGTGGTTGAGAGGATTGGATGTGTGGTGTGTATAAAGCGTTTGGTCCAGCTCGAGGTGCTCAGGGATGAAGGAGAGGGAGGAGGGGGAGGAGGAAGAGTAGGAGAAGTGGGGGAGGAGGGGGAAGAGGAGGGGGAAACAGTAATGTAATGAACAGAGGAGGGAGGGGAGAAGGAAGAAGAAGAAGAAACAGAGAAGAAAGATGAGGGAAAATGGGAACAAGACAGGGGAAAAAAGATGAGAAAGAGCAGAAGAAGACAGAAGAGGAAGTGATGGATGGAGAAGGAGGGAATGGAGAAGATAAAGAAAGACAGGATATAGAGAGAAGCCGGAAAAGCAAAGTCAATAGTGTCTGCCAACTCCTTCAGGGGCCAGCCTCTATCCCTAGTTCCCTACATCAGGGCATCCAAACAGCCATCTGCAGTGGCAGCAGAGGCTGTGGGTCTTCCTGCTGTGAGCATGGGGTTGGGAGATCCTGCATGCTGCCTTGTTGCAGTTGTGGGGAGCAGAGCCCTACCTACCCAGCTCGGCAAAGTGAGCTGCTGGAAGGACAGCCAAGAAGGCAACAGCGGGTCACTCTCAAGGGCTGGGCTCTCTGAAAGTAGACCTGGAGGATGGCCTCGAGTCAGGTGGGTTCCCTGACCCGAGTGACACCAGGACTTCGTTGTTAAAGCTTTATTTTATAATTGTGTTGAGGTAGGTATGTGCACATGAAGTGCAGATGCCCAAGGAAGCCAGAAGAGGGCGCTGGATTCCCTGGAGCTGGAGCTACAGCTGTTGTGAGTCTTATGATGTGGGTGCTAGAACTTGAACTTGGGTCCCCTGGAAGAGCAGTATGCACACTTTACATCTCTCTAGCCTTAGACCCTGTCATTCTAAAGATAATATGAAAAGGTGAAGTAGTTAGAATAACCAAAAGGGATATATATATATATCCCTTTTGGTTTTATATATATATATATATGAACGAACTGAAAATAATTCTACCGCATTTCAAAACTGAATAAATAGCTACAGAAATCAAAACCAAAAGCAATATCCAAAGGGCAAGCAGGCTCAGGAGAGGACGCTCACTATGAACCAACAGGACACACCATTATCACATGCTTGAATAAGAAATGATGGCACACCAAGGCCTGGCTAGGACACAGAGAAAGCTGCTCACTGTGGAGTATGAATACAAAACAGTGCAGCCACTCTAGAGAATCATACACGTTCACACCAACTTCTTTATAAATATTTACAGTAGCTTTGTCCTGTGACACACAGAAAGTAATCCTGATCAGGAATCAACTTAGACGGCCCCCACTGGACAATAGTTCACAAATTGTGGTACATCCATACAGTAGAATATTACTCAGCCCTGCTGAAGCTGTCATATTCTCAAGCTCAGAAGGAGGACCCACTGCCTCTCTCAGCTTCCAGTGACTTCTGCAGTCCTTAACTGCTGGTGACATCATTCCAGTCTCTGCATCTGTCTTCACCTGCTCTTCTTTCTCTGTATCTCCCCTTTCCTGTCTCTCAGGAGGATATTCATCCTTAGAGTCAGGACCCAATCCTGTCTCTAGATCTTTGTTACATCTGAAACAACTGACCCTTGTTCTAACTGGCATGGATTCTAACCTTCTGGGTGACGTCTTGCGGGAGGGCACATTCAACCCGCTGACCTGCTTTCTTAAATCCATCCAACGAGGGCATTCCGCACGTGCACTTAAGGACTCCATCTTTGCCCTCCCCTTGAAGCTGGTCTGAGGGCAAGACAGATAATGCAGGTCCCAGCTGCATGCCGGGGGAAGATGCTGAAGGCTCACGCCTCCGCTCTCTGGCGCTGTCAAGCTGTTGATTCTTTAATAAACACTTGGGAGGAGACGTGTCGGAGGAGGGACAGTTCTCTGGGCACCTCGGCATGGGGCCCTCCAGATCAAAGAGGCACAGAGTACGTGGCTGGCACCTCCGCAGATTTCATTAAGTGGCAACCTTTCCAGCCTGGAGTTCCAGCAGCAAGTGGGAATGCGACTCCAGAAACTTCCCTCCACAGCTGGGTGCAACCTTTAAATTGTCTTGCTCAGGTGTTCTGTCTATGTGCGTGTGCGTGTGTTGGCCTCTTCATGCACCTGTGGAGGCCACAGGTTGACTTCAAGTGTCTTCCTGTGTCACTTTGTATCTTATTATAATTATCATTATTTTAGATAGGGTCTCTCACTGAACTAGGCTAGACTCTGCAAGGCTCTAACCATTGCAGTAGGGGCAGCCTTGGCTGAGGAGGCTGGCTTGGGGAGCCCCTTCCTGCCTAGCTCATCCTGTCTGCTGTGTCTCTGCAACCCCACCTGTCCCTGACCCCTGCCCTGTTTTTCTTTCCACAGGACCACATCCCTGTCCCTTACCAGCCAGACTCCAGCAGCAACCCCTCATCCACGACGTCCTCCACGCCCTCCTCACCAGCACCCCCCCTCCCTCCCAGTGCCACGCCGCCTTCTCCCCTGCACCCTTCCCCACAGTGCACGAGACAGAAAAAGAACTTCAACCTGCCAGGTACCTCTGTGCTGGGGAAGACAGGTGGATACCGGAGGGGAAGAGGTGAGGGAGGAGGGCATTGGGTCACTGCCAAAGCCAACCAGCACGGGACCAGCCCTTGCTTGAAAGCAATGAGTTGATGATCAGAGAGAGTCAAGGGAGGTGTTTGGATGTGTGCTTACAAACATGGGGCAATTGTCCTATGATATCACATTTCTGTTTTAGAGGAATTTTAAGAGTCATTGCCTCTGCTTGACAAATGAGGAAACTGAGGCACAGGAACTGGTAGAAACGTGTCTTTGGTTTGGCCACGAGCTGATGTCTTTGCCTAGTTCAGTCACAAGGCAGAGTCACCTGCTCTGGAGCTGGCAGTTGTCTGGTGAGACAACCTGGTTGAGATTGGTGGCAGGGTGCTGTGCTGAGGATCTCAGGGCCGCGCGCCTGAGCAGGGTTACTTTACAAGTCCCAGTCCGGGTGCCAGACATGGCTCAGAATGGACAGTGTGAGGTAGGTTCTGGATTCCAGATCCATGCCTGCCTATCCTGCCCTTGCTGTGTGACCCGATTCTGCCACCTCGGTCTGAGAGAATCATGAAAGAGCCACTTGTGAGAGGGATGTTTCTCTGCTTTCCAGTGGACCAGACATAAGGCTCTTGCTGCCTCCCCCAGGGCCCAGCCAAGCCTGTAGGTCCCAAGAAGACTGTACCAGTCAGGTCTCCATCACTATGGCACCTGAGCAAGGGCTGGCAAGGTGGCGAGGTGGGAAAAGAAAATCCTGCTGTAGGAGCGCAAGGACCTGAGTTCAATTCCCAGAATTCATGTTTAAAAAAAAAAATCCTGGTGTAGCGCACATGCTTGGAGTCTCAACACTGGGGACCTGAAGGTAGGTGGATCTTGTGGGCTCAATGGTAGCCAGCCCAGCCAGAATGTTAGGTCCAGGTAAAGCGACAAACCCTGTCTCATCAAATAAGGTAGACAGAACTTGAGGAATGACACCTAAGGTTGGCTTCTGGCGTCCACATACATGTGCACATACCAAACACACACACACACACACACACACACACACACACACACACACACACACTCGTACATGTACACAGAGTACTATTGGATTTGCCTTCTGAGGAAGTTAGTCTGTCAGTTGAAATTTTCCATGGAATCAGCAATGTCACTTAAAGGAATTTCTAGTCAGACACTCGTACAAGGACGCCAGGATCTGTGTCAGGACATTAGTCTTTACGACAGCGAAGAATTAAAATCATGTCAAGTGCCTATCCAGAGAAGGGCCGAGTGCACTGGACCTGTGCGCCATTTGAAGGGACTCAGTACTTTGCAGAGATTTCCCAGAATGCCAAGACACTCATCATGGGTTTTAAGCGGAAAGAATAACTGATGTGCAAAACAATCGGTATACGATCATTCCGTTTCTTGTGGATCATTTTCATGTATTCATGCACTGCGTGTATAAAATCTGCCAGGACGCACTTCTCAGCTGTTGCTGATGAGCAGAGAGGTTTCAACTTTGTTTGCCATGCTGGGGATAGAACCTAGGGCCTTGTGTGTGGGGCAAGTACTGTATGACCGTGTGTCATCCCCTTGCCCACGTATGTAGTTCATAAGGAAAGCCGAAGAGTGGTTCCTCCCCGAGTGGCTGCACCGTTTGACGCCCTCAGCACATGAACACTCAGGAATTTCTTTCTGAGACAAGCTCTCCCCACACTCACTGTCCCCCTGCCTCTGCCTCTGCAGTGCTGGGGTTATTGGTATGTGCTACCACGCCTGGCTGACGGAAGTCTTGGTCTTACTTACTTTCTGTTATGTATATAATGGGGGGTGCATGTGAGTCAGTGATTGCAAACAATGGGACATGAAGCTAAAATGGAAAATAAAATACAGTCCCCCAGAAATGCAGTCAGGGCTTCCCCTGCTCCAGCTGAGTCTCCCCGGGTGACAGGCATCTGGCTCTCTGTCACACTTTGGGTTCTGAGCTCCTGGACACGAGGAATGGAGCTTGGAGCGTGGCTGGTCATATGATGTTGAGTTCTCAAGGCTACGTAAGCTAATGCTCGGATGTAACTATGTTGCTAGAATTGATTCATCAGGAGCATTCAGGGGATTTAACTTACCTGGTGACCTCAGAGCACATGGGAAGGAGATGTTAGCAAACCGAGTGTGACGTGTGCTGACCGGGTGTTGGTGACCGCATCCCGCCCACGGGGTTGACCACTGTTTCCAGCCTTTCCTGAGCCTCCCTGCTCTGCGGAAAAGCCCGTCGGGGAGCGGCTCTGAGCAGATGGATCCAGTTTCAGACCCCAGCTTTGTTTTGAGTGGCTGTGGTGTCCCCACGGCAAGTGACATGAAGGGACTTCTGGATGGAATCTCCAGACATCGCCTTTCTTTGGACCCATCGTAGCAGCACACACACACACACATACACACACACACACACACACACACACACACACACACACCCCTACACACACACACACACATGCACTTACATGCACTCATGCACTTACATTTACACGCACACCACACATACTCACATGCACACAAACTTATGCACTTATGTGCACATACACACTTATTCACTTACACATATGCACACACATGCATTATACACATGCACACACACTCATACACTTACATACATGCACACACAAATGCACTTATGTACACACACTTATGCACTTACACACATGCACACTCATTCACTGACACACATGCACACACATGCACACACACTCATACACTTACACACATGCACATACACATTCATTCACTTACACACATGCACACACACATGCACTTATATGCACACACACATGCACTTACACACACACTCATGCACTTACACACATGCACACCACCCCAGGAAATAGAATGTTCTGGTGCCTTAAAAATGAAGGAACAAAGAGTAGAGTCTGCCTGGTGCAAGATTTCTTTTTTATTTCTTTCTTGGTTTGTTATGTTCATGCCGTGGATGGTTGGTGTGGTCCCCCATCACCCTCCAGTGTCCCCATCTATTTCCCGCTGGATCATTTCTTCCCACCATGTCCTCTAGTGTCACCCGCCTCCAGCAGACACCCGCAGGCATCAGTTCTCAGGGGAAGAGGGGCCTCAAGGGCGTCCCTTCTGTCTGTGGGGACAGTCGGGGGCCGGTCTTGTGCAAGTGTCCACTGCTGCTGTGTGTTCATGGTTGCTGTGGCAACGTCGTATTTAGACGGCAACATTTCATCAAACTCTTCTCCACCCTCTGGCTCTGTAGTTCTTCCTGCCCTTTCTTCTGTGGTGTTCTCTGGGCCGTGTGTGTGATGTGTGTGTGTGATGTGTGTGTGTGATGTGTGTGTGATGTGTGTGTATGTGTATGTGTGTATAGTGGTGTGTGTGAGTGCATGTGTGTGTGTATAGTGGTGTGTGTGTAGTGGTGTGTGTGTGTAGTGGTGTGTGCTTGTGTATGTATAGTGTGTGTATAGTGTGTGTGTGGTTTATGTGGTGTGTGTGAGTGCATGTGTGTGTGTATAGTGGTGTGTGTGT
>CABHPQ010000726.1:17654-30030 GCA_902168405.1 Peromyscus aztecus | reverse complement strand
TGGTGTGTGTGTGTAGTGGTGTGTGCTTGTGTATGTATAGTGTGTGTATAGTGTGTGTGTGGTTTATGTGGTGTGTGTGTATGTGTGTGTGTATAGTGGTATATGTGTGTATAGTGGTGTATATGTATGATGTGTGTGGTGTGTGTGTGCTTGTGTGTGTGTATAGTAGTGTGTATGTATGTGTGATATGTGTGTGGTGTGTGTGAGTGCATGTGTGTGTGTATAGTGGTGTGTGTGTTAATGGTGTGTGCTTGTGTGTGTATAGTGTGTGTGTAGTATGTGTGTGGGTTATGTGGTGTGTGTGATGTCAGAACACAGCTGAGACTGGAGAGAATTGCTGGGGAGCCAAGGAGTGCTAGGGTTGGACTCTCTGCTGTCCATGCTTGCTGGGGAAGAGAAACCACCTGCCCAAAAGACTTGTGGGGACTCTCCAGGGAGTCCAAACCACACACCTTGTCCGTGGCTCTTTAAGACTTATTTTCCTGTTCCAGACTGTAGAGCAGTGGTTCTGAACCTTCCTAACGCTGCGACCCTTTAATAGAATTCCTCATGGGGTGGTGACCCCCAACCATAACATTATTTCGATGCTACTTCATCACTGTGGTTTTGCGATTGTTACAAATAGTAACGCAAACATCTGTTGTGCAGGATAGCTAATAGGCAGCCTCCAAAGGAGCTGCAACCCACAGGCTGAGAATCACTGCTGTGAAGGGATCTGTTAGTGCTGTTGGGAGTCATTACATTTATTGTCACTTGATGACAGTGTAAAGAAAATAGTCCAATGTGAAGGTTGATGCTGAAAATTTGTGTAAAGGATCTATAAAAGCAGAGAGTATTTGGGATTATAGCTTCGTGGTGGTGGTAGTGGAGGGGTGTGTGTGTGTGTGTGTGTGTGTGTGTGTGAGAGAGAGAGAGAGAGAGAGAGAGAGAGAGAGAGAATGTGTTTCACTGTGCCTCTGAGAGGACGTAGCCTGGCTTTAGGAAGTGTGAAGTGTCAAGTGGTTGGGTCCCACATGTTCCTACTCCCTTATAATTCGGGGTGTCTGCTGAAGTCTGGACGCTCTGGGGGTGGACAGAGAACGACTATGCAGTGATAGTGGGGATGAGGCTTGGTGCCCACCCAGGCAGCACTCGGGTGGCACTCACGCTGGTGTTTTCTGTCTTTTGCAAGCTCCCCACTACTACAAATACAAGCAGCAGTTCATCTTCCCAGGTGAGTGTCCTGGGAACTGGTCCTCTGAGGAGCAGGGATTGCTGGGGCTGGTGGAGAGAGGTCAAGAGCAGAGAGGAGACTAGTGGGGTCTCCACACTCCAGGATAACATCTGGACAAGGAAGAGGAGAAGGTAAGGGTGGGAGATGCTAAGGGTACCAAGGGACCCAAGAATATACCCAAGCATGGCGGAGGCCCAGAGGGTCAGCAGGCCAAAGGGACCTGAGCTGGACAGATGTGAACTGAGTGGTCCTCTTGACCCAAAGGGGACTCAGGAGCGAGGAGGATTCAGGGATGGGCAGTGGATGCTTAGGCATCCTGTCTAGCCCCCTTGGCAGTGATGATGTGTATGCAGGATCCCTAGAATGCTGGTTCATCTCAGTGGGTGAGGCAGGGGGAAAGGAAGCTGGCGAACATTGGAATCCATAACATGGGGTAGGGTTGCTGGCTGCCGTGTCTGTTGGGGGGTGAGGGTCATGGGTTCTAGTTTTGATCACTGAGTATCTGCCCTCTGCCTCTCAGATGTGGTGCCTGTACCAGAGACGCCCACCCGGGCACCTCAAGTCATCCTGCATCCTGTCACCTCGAATACAATGTAAGTGACTTCACCCCCTACCCCAAGCTTGGGTACCTTCAGCCTTCCTGGTTCCTCTGCTGTCACTTTGTCAAAACCCTGAAGGAGATGAGTGGGGGACAGAAAGACACAGGACATGACTCAATAGAGAGAAGGGGGCTGGCACCCCAAGCTGAGAGAGAAGTGATAAGAGGAAGCCAGCTCTTCCCGAGGCTCTGGTCCTCCATGGCAACTACAGTTTCTAGAGGTCACACCATTTTCTCACAGGGCCCTCCTCATGATTCTAGACAGCTGTCCCAGGCAACAG
Source organism: Peromyscus aztecus (assembly GCA_902168405.1). NCBI lineage: Eukaryota > Metazoa > Chordata > Mammalia > Rodentia > Cricetidae > Peromyscus > Peromyscus aztecus. The sequence goes on along the minus strand of CABHPQ010000726.1, from coordinate 27,938 downwards.
CTGGACTTTTGTTTATACCATGGTCTCCCTTTTTAAAAAATGTCCTTTGGGGCTGGAGAGAGGGCTCAGAGGTTAAGAACACTGCCTGTTCTTCCAGAGGTCCTGAGTTCAATTCCTAGCACAGCTCACAACCATCTGTAATGAGATCTGGCTCCCTCTTCTGGCCTGCAGGGATACATGCAAACAGAACACTGTATACATAATAAATAAATAAATCTTTTAAAAAAAAGTCCTTTAAGCCAAGCCTGGTGGCACCTGCCTGTCATCCCAGAATCTTGGGAGGTCAAAGTAAAACAATTACAAGTTCAAAGCCAGCTGGGGCAACTCCATAAGGCCAGGTCTCAAAATCTAAACATCTAAAAAGGGCTGAGGATGTACTTGTGTTGTGAGGCTCTAGGTTAGATCCATAGTCCTGAGGAGAAAGGGGGAGGGGAGGCAGGGTGAGAGAAAGAAAAAAAAAAGATAAAGGAAAGATAGTGTTTACCTGGAATCAACAAACTCTAGCCTGTAAGATGAATCCCATCTGTCACTTGTTTTTATAAGTAAAGTTTTATTGAAACACTGCCATGCTCGTGTATTTACCGGGCCATGACTGGCTGCCTCCTCAGTACAGCAGGAGGGTTGAGAGGTGATAAGGAAGCATATGGCTCCCCAAAGTCAAAAAAATATTGACTCTCTGGGCCCTTGCGGAAAGAGCCTGCTAGCCTCTTACTTATACCACCGTGAAATGAACAGAAGTTGATTTGGGAGAAGTTAGAATATTCTGTGAATAAGGGAAAAGAAATTCGCCCCTTGGAATTTCACGCTGCTAGAACGTTCTAGCGGGCTTTCTCATCCTGTTCCTGTATTGTGATTCATGGCAGAGGCGGTTACAATCCGTGCTGTCCTGTTTTATATTTAGTACGGTGACGCTGATTTTTCCCATGTGATTCTGGGTTCTTCATAGGCGGTGTCTTACTGACTATAGAATGTCATACTGATGCAGGGTTCAGATCTCCTCCCCCGCCCCCCCTCCTCCCGCAGTAAACAACGTGGCCACAAATGTCTTGGTGTACGCATCCCCTGGATGGCCCTCTGCTTAGACAAGCAGAGAAGTCACCTTCCTTCCCTTTGGTGCCTGTGCCCCAAGTCTGGGGCATGCTGGGATGTGACAAGTCTCACAACTCTCATTTCTGCCCGCGTGCCTTTTCTTCTTGCCTCCCTAATGGCTCCATCCCACTTGACCCGCATCAGGACTCTGTGAAGCGCCGTCGTGGTGCATCTCTAAAATCAAAGGAGCAGTGTACTTTGCTGGCGGGTGCTTTGCTGACCTAGATCTCTGGGTCAGTTCTCTGCAGCTCACAAACCAGCTCCACGCTTTGTACAAGATGAACTCCAAGTTGTTAATGATAGCTAGAGTTGCCGTGTCGGGGCGGGGAGCTGCTTGTGATCTGTGTAAATGTGTGAGGAGTAATGGAAGGCTGCAGCCGTAAGTCATCGAATAGCCCCAGCAGCTGGAGGCCCACCTTGAAACAGAAAGGAGCAGACTGGCAAGGAGAGGGACGCCTGTGTTGTCCTGATTCCTTCACTGTCCCCACTTCCTACGGCAACACTGTAAATAATTGATTGACACGCGTCACCCACAGTGACCCTCCCTCTCCCGTTTAGCTCTTGCATGGTAGTCGATTGACTCAGTCTGCAGGGCCCTTAGCTCCCTGAGATCTGAGGGGTGGGACAGGGAAACTGCTCCCACAATAGGGTGGGTAGGGGAGTTGCTAAACTTCCATCGGAGAAGTAGAAAGAGGACATGGTTTGCCCTACCTCTTCTGAGTTTTGGGTGCAGTCTGTAGCCAAGCTGCTCTGTTCCCACTGCACTCCATAAACACACATCCTTGAGTGTTGAAAGCTTCCTCCAAACACCCCTGTGAACATTGACTATACCCCACATCCCCGTCACAAAACTATGCATTTGATAGTGCCCTCACGTTCTTAATACACAGCCAATTATACCATCAATACACAGCACATCCCTAAACCCTTAGTGTGTCCACACAACTCAGAGAAGCCTTCCGACACATCCCATTGGCTCTTGCATTGCTCACACATAGACCCCGTTTCTCCCCAGCACCCGTTCTTAGAATACAGCTGCAGCTTTCGAGCTTAGTACACGTGACACACACACACACACACACACACACACACACACACACACCTGTTTATTCCCACCCAGCAAGGTTCTTGTTTACATATCTCGAGTCCATGAGATTGGCCAAGTTAAACTCCAACACCATTGTCTTAGTCGCCTCTCTGTTGCCGTGAAGAGACACCATGGCCAAGGCCAGTCTTAGAAGAGGAAGGCATTGACTCGGGGGCTTCCTTACGGTTTCCGAGGGTCAGTTGGTTATCATCAGGGTGGGAAGCATGGCAGGCATGATGCCGGAGAAGTCATTGAGAACTACATTCTGATCCATGGGGATAGAGGGCGGGCAAACAGACAGACAGAGAGACTGGGCTCAGTCATATGGGCCTCTGAAACCTCAAAGCCCACCCTAAGGGACTCACTTCCTCCAACAAGACCACACCTCCTAATCCTTTCAAATAGTACCACAATCTAGCAATTAAGCATTCTAATATATGAGCCTGTGGGGGGTCACTCTTATTTAGACCATGACAACCAGGGACTTCCAAATGTGCCCAGTGAGTCTCTCTTCTGGGAATTCCCACAACCCGCCATTTATTCAGTTCACTGGTAGCCGCTGGCCCTTGTGGCTCCCCCTCGGCACCTGTCTACGGTTAGTTCTTTCCGTAGTAAAAAGACATCCTCTTTATGTCAGGAGCCATCCTGCCTCTAACTCCAGAGCCTCTTCTTAAAGATGTGCCTGGATGGATGGCTGAAAATGAATGAGTGAATGAATGAAGAATAAAATAAATGGACAGACAAATGCATTTGATACTAAAATCCTTGTGGGGGCGGGGCTGAAGAGATGGCTCGGCAGCTAAGAGCACCTGTCAAGCTCTTGCAGGGGACTTGAGTTCGTTCTCAGCACCAGTGTCTGGTAGTGTGCTAATCTTATTTCTGTTGCGTGATGAATACCATGACTAAAATCAATTTGTGGAAGAAGGAGCTCACGTCAGCTTACAGCTCTCAGGTCACAGAGGGAATGTTAGAGCAGGAACTCAAGGCAGGAACCTAAAGGCAGGAACTGATGCAGAAGCCATGGAGGGATGCTGCTGACTGCCTTACTCCCCATGGTTTGCTCTGTTTTATTTCTTATACAGCTCAGGACCATCTGCCTAGGGGATGGCACCACCCACAGTGGGCTGAGCCCTCCCATGTCAATCATTAATCAAGAAAAGGCCCCAGTGGGCCAGTCTGATGGAAGCATTTTCTCATTTGAGGTTCCTCTTCCCAAATAACTCTAGCTTGTGTCAAGTTTTTTTAAAAAAACTAACCATCCCTGGTGGCTTGAAACCCCGTGTGACTCCAAATCCAGAAGGTCAGCTAACTTTGATAGGTACCATAAGCATGTGTACACACCCACACACAGATACATAATTAAAATTAAAACTGAATCTTTTTTTTTTAAAACCCTCCTAGGAGATTCTGAACATGAAGTTTAGAAATGTGATTTATTCTTTCCCAGTGCACAGGAGTTGTTCACCTGTGACATTTTCGCCCACTTAAAAATAGGCTGCTTTACTAGTTGAAGCCAAAAAACAATAAAGGAAAGCAACCCCTGAGCAAACCAGGAAAATTTCTTTTAAAATAATGGTCTTGTGAGCTCTTTCTGTACTAAGCTCTGAGTTGTTTCAGACCCAAGTGTTTAAATCACATGGGAGATAAAGGTTACGTGGCTGCAACTTACCATTTTGGACTCCTGAGCGTAGCTCACCTTAAATCCAGAGTTGTAAGATCACGAGTGGTTTTTTTTTTTTTTTTTCCTCTCTCTGATTTACAGCTTGGAAGGAAATCCATTACTTCAGATTGAAGTGGAACCAACCTCAGAGGTGAGACTTGGAGATCGGAAAGATGGCTTTGGCTAGAGGTTGGCAAAGCTGCCCGATGTCGTTGATGATGCAGAGGGATGGGGGCAGGGAGGTGGGGTACAGAGGCTGTTTGATGGATGTTCTCACTCTAGGACAATTAAGGAGCTATAGCTCCTCCAGGCGCTGAACCTAATGGGCCGTTCAGCTGTGCTCATCCTGGCAGAGACAGTTGGAAAGAAATTGGCCTGTGATTTGCATTTTTAGGTAAAAAATTAGCTCAGGGCTGGGGGAAATGGGAAGGGGGATGTGCCCCACTGCCTTTGAAATAACATACAGTAGCAGGTGGCCGTACCCAGGATGCTAGCTTGGCAGCATGGTGAGGAAGTTCTGGGTTTCCTTCCATCTGTGCTAAGGGAGTAAAGAAATGTCCTGGGTCTGCCATCTCGGCCCTACTGTGTGCCCTGAGCTAAAATGTCTAGAAGCAGGGCTCTGGGAAAGAGGCCCACATTCCATTCTGAGATGGGAGCAGCCACCTAGAACTGACCAGTGTCATGGACAGCCAGCTCATAGACTTAGGGTCCAGTGAAGAGGTCCCTTTCTTAGGTCATCTTACCAAGGTCTCTGGGGGCTTCTCACAGGGTCTGGCATCTGCTCTTCCCCCACATGTTTTTATAGAGTCTAATAGGCAAGACGCCCCTGAGTCTAGATACCCCCAACCCCTACGCATTCTCCCTTGATCGATCACAACTAACCCCAAGAGTCATGTGATTAAAACGCAGGTCTCACTGCAGACCTGCTGATGTTTTAAAAATTATCAATTTTTATTTTATGTGCACTGGTCTTTTGCCATGGGTGTCGGGTCCCCTGGAACTGGAATTATAGACAGTTGTGAGCTGCCGTGTGGATGCTGGGAATTGAACCTGGGTCATCTGGAAGAGAAGTCAGTGTCCGTAACCACTGAGCCATCTCTCCAGTCCCAACCTGTCGATGTTTTAACTCAATAGATCCAGATGGGGCCCGAGAATCTGCATTTTCTCTGGCATCCCAAGCAGATGTTTGATGTAGGCAGCCAGGCCGTGGCAGGAACTTGAGAACTCATCAACTCACTTAAAACTTCACAACACCCCCCTGGAGAAAAGTCTTATCTTACTTCCACTTTATAGGGAAATAAGGAAAGCTCAGAGAGGTGGGGAAGCCAGTTTCCCCAAGGTCACACAGGCCAGAGGTCAGCTCACTGGGTCTAAGTGTTCAGCACATGGTCTCAACTGTCTGCTCCGATGATGTCTCCCAGCCACCTGGTCTTACATGAGCTACAGAGCTTGGAACTATGGCCCTTGGCCAGTCTGAATCAATTCTGAATTCCCTGGAGGAGGCTGACAGACGACCCATGCTGACGGTTGTCCCGTGTCACACGAAGAGACACACAGTGCATCCATCTTTTAGCCTGCTGTTCCTCTCACACACATACCGTCAGGCAAGTCAAAACCAACAGAGCAGAACAGGATTGACACTGGATAGCAGGGATCCAGCAACCTGAATCTAAACTGTCTCCCTCCGCTTGGCTGTGATCCAGCGTGAGGACCTCCCAGGGTGACCAACATCCCAGGTTGCCCAGGGTTGACAGGTCTCCTGGGATGTGTCACTTTTCAGCGTGAAAACTTCAAAGTCCAGCCAAACTAGAACAGTTGGTCCCCTTCACATTTCTCCTTTCTTAGCACAAGGCAGTGGGGCCACCTTGACTCCCTCCTCTTTAAGTCATTCCTTGGGGTTTGACTCTGATTCAAAGGCACCTGGGAAACAGCTCTGTCTACCTATGGAAATACGGAGTGTGTCCTGACCTCCACAGCACACATGGTACCCAACATGGTGTTGGGTAGAGGGAGGGTGGAGCTGGGGTGGCCATGGCTTTGACCTCTCTCCCCTCTGGCCACAGAATGAAGAAGGCCACGATGAAGCAGAGGAGTCCGAGGATGACTTTGAGGAGATGAACCTATCCCTCCTCTCAGCCCGGAGCTTCCCACGCAAGGCCAGCCAGACCAGCATCTTCCTTCAGGAATGGGACATCCCCTTTGAGCAGCTAGAGATTGGCGAGCTCATCGGGAAGGGTCGCTTTGGGCAGGTGTACCACGGACGCTGGCATGGTGAGGTGGCCATCCGGTTGATTGACATCGAGAGGGATAACGAGGACCAGCTCAAGGCCTTCAAGCGGGAAGTGATGGCCTACAGGCAGACCAGACATGAGAACGTGGTGCTCTTCATGGGAGCCTGCATGAGCCCGCCCCACCTGGCCATCATCACCAGGTCAGTCCCTTCGGCTCCCATGGGAGCTCTCCAGGGCTTCGTTCAGGCTAATAGTATCTTCAGGTCTTCCATTCATGGTTCACTCACAGTCTTTTAAGCCACCAGAAAATGTTTTCGGAGCTTTAGCAGTGTGTGGGAAAAGTACTGCATTGGGAGCCAGAAAAGCCACGTCTGACCTCTACCCTGCATAGATGGGTCTCAGACTCTTGTCTCTTATTATGTAAAATGTGTGGATTGCTTTAGACATAGGTCAGCCAACTTAGGTCAAGGTCCAGTGGGATCTGTGAGTCAGCCTCACAGGCTGAACAGTGTCTGTCTTAGCAAGTTGGTTCTGCCACTGTCACACAAAAAAACAGCCATAGATGATATGGGTGGATTTGCATGGCAGCATTGTGATAAAACGTTATTTATCAACCCAAGTGGTGGGCCAGATCTGCCCCATAGTTTGATCTGAGATGCTGATGACTATGATTGTGGCTCTTGCTGGTTCACAGAATGTTCATGGAGCTGTTACCACCATTGTCCTGAGTGTCCAGCATTCATGGGCTGCAAGGGTTTGGGGGCAGGGTGGGGGGAGGGTAGTTAATAGAGATCAACTTTAAGAAAATGGCAGATGACACCCGATGTAAAACCTTGGTCTTCACATACATGTAAACTCATATCCATGAGCACCCACAAACATATGAACACATAGATATGCACACACACACACACACACACACACACACACACACACACACACACAAAGCTGAAGAGATGTGCCAGTCAGTACCTGTGTCTGATCCCAGGATATAGATAAGAAATATCTAGGTGTGGTGATGCCTGCTTATAATCCAAATATGGGGATGGTAAGGGATAGGGAGATTCCTGGGGCTGGCTGGTGAGCCAGTCTGGCCTACTCAGAGAACTCCCAGTGTGAGACCCTGTCTCACAAAAACAAGATGGGGAGCCTAGGAAATGACAGCCAAGGTTGCCCTCTGCCCTCCGTGTATACATGCATATGTATAATGCACACACAAACACACACATGTACACACACATCCAGGAAGATGGTGGGTGGTGGTGAACTGCTCCCTGACCTCGCTCAGCAATGTGAGACACTTTGAAAAAGCGAAGTAGCATTGGTTACACTTGAGTGGCTGTGAACCTGCCTTGGATGTGTTTCCAAATCCTCCCTTACTATGTCAGTTGGAGCTGGCTACAGCTGCGGGATTCTGGGTGTGGCCTGGGAATGCCAAATGGGACCTCCTGCTTCCAGGACACAACTCAAGCAGTAGCATCTCCCCACGAGTTGGTCCCCCATCGTGGAAGGTGTCAGAGAAGGGGCCGCAGCCTCAGCAGAGGTGGTATATTTTCAGTCTGTTCCCTTGAGTCTGTTTAATTAGACTTTGGTGGCTTGAAGAATTATCATGTCATCGTGGATTATGCAAATGGTGGGACTGTGGCTCAGATATCAAATGTCAAGTGCCTGTGAGGCTTGGGGATGGTGGTAGAGGCCTTTACCTCTCCTTAAACCAGTGTAAGAGCAGGGGATCTCATGTCTACCCGAGCCAGATGTGGCTCTCCAGTCATCAATTCGGGGAGCAGGCTACAAATGCTTGATATGCAGAGTAAAGGACTGACTCCGTAGCTCAGTGGTTTCCCTCTGTCCTGGGGATAGTTCTGGATTGAGTCCTGTTCTGTGGCCTGACTCTTCTGGGTGGCTGTGGTCAGCTGGCAGCGACGAGGATCAGGCCAGTTGTAGACCCGTGTGCTAGTCAGTACCCTGTCAGCTGGGGTGTCTCAGTTCTGTTTCACGTGACTTCCAGCTCGGGTCTTTCCCATGGTGGCCTCTGTTTCCCAGGTACAGCGAGGGGTCAAAGGTTAAATGCACAGGTGCTTTTCATGCCTCCACTGGTCACGTACTGGCTGACATCCATCGGCCGGAGCATCTCCTGTGGTCAACTGGATTCAAGTTAGGGAGAAAGACTTGCCCTCTGAATGGCAGACTCCGCAAGGAAAGGTCCACAGATGGTTGCTTTGACAGCCCTCCTCAGCATCCCCTCTGCACTCTGTGCTTCTCTCTCATCAGGAAGCAACTTCTCTCTCCCAGAAGTTAGGAACCTCTCGCTTGAGACCTACAAGTCTGGTGACCCATGGATCTCAGGGACCCATTCCTTTTGTGTCCCCCCCCCCCTTTCCCAAAGAGTGTTTCCTTGCACATGTCCGGACCTCATTAGTAGCTTCAGAAAATGAGTGGCCATTATGAGAATGTACTGCTCATCCCTCAAGCCCAGCTGTGACAGAACTCTGAGCCCCTGCCCCACGTGCCATAACAACCCATAGATTTCACAAAGCACCCAGCCTTTTCCTGGTACCCCAATTAAAAAAAAATCCCCGGCAGCTTTGGACGTAGAATTGGTCTCTGAAGTGTCTCGTGTTTTGTGTGAGGATAGCAGATGAGCCCCGAGGAAGTAGCATCGATTCTCCGATTATTTCATTATTATACATTTATTACATACATTTGATTATATACATTTGTTATATATTTATCATAGGAGAGCTCGGTGTGTCCCCCATTTAGCTCCATCTACATGTTGGTCCTGAAGACTGCCCATCTGAGCATTCTATTTGCAACCAGATATCTGAGTAATTCGATTCATCATTTGCATCCGCATGATTGACTGCTAGCGGTGGATTGTTGGAAGCTAGCCAACTGACTGGAACAATTTGGGGGACCTTGGTTTTATTTTTTACAGGGAGCATATGACCACATAATTGCCTGGCCTATTCTAGATCAATCCACAATGGTGTGTTCTAGCCAATTACTTAGTAATTATCATCAGAGCTAACAAGTACTTCAGAGCTCGGTTTCCTTGCAAAGCCATATGCTTGGCTCTCTGGGAATGAACATTAACTAGCCAGTTACCCAGTCACTATAGCCGCAAACAATTCGAATCTGGACGGCTAGATTATTTCATGATTGGGTCGTTATGGAATCGCTGCCAAGCAATCGGCAGCCTGCACAATTGTTCATGGTGAAAACTCCAAATGGCATCGAAGGGCCAATATTGAAAGGTTTGATTGACAGTAACCCCATCCTTCAGCCCAGCTGCAGGGTTCCCTGAGCCTCGGTTTCTACATCTGTGGGATGAGTGGGCTGAAGCAGGTGTGTGTCCTAACTCTGACAAAATACTTGAGATCTCTGGGAATGGGCTTTTTGTGATTCAGCTGAGAACAGTGTTGGAGCAGCAGCTTCCCGGAGTGGTCTGTCTGGACCTCCTCACACACCCTCTGAGGAAGCAAGGCCGCTCAGGTGCAGAGCCCTCTGAGTGATTGCATTCCATTCCTAACAAGTTGCCCTGACTCTGTGACATCAGGCAGCACACCCCCTAGCTCCTTTACAGTTAGGAAGGTGTGAGTGGTGCTCACTAGACTGACATGGAGGCCAGACCCAGCTTCTGGCTTTATCCACCTTGGCTTCTAGCTTCTTCCCCCATCTTAAGGTCAGCCACCACAGGACATCTTGTTTCCATGGTTATGTCAACCGCTTTGGTCAGATCTCCTTTGGCTTCCCGTGTGATGGGACAGTTACATTTAGGGCCCTCCCAGATCACCTAGTACTACTCGGCATGTCCTCTTTTGCCATCTGAGGTAGCGTCGGTAATTGGTGTCCCCAGGGACTAGGGCCTAGATACTCTGGGGGCCATTCTTATACAAAGTAACATTGAGCTAAGATTGAGGAGACAGTCAGCAACAGAAAGGCAGAGGGGAGGGAGCCCAGGTCCGGAGGTCCAGCAAGCGCAAAGGCCCTGAGGCAGGAAGTAGGGAATAATAAAGGAGAGCGAGAGCTAGGAAAAGGGTTACAAGATGCCAGATGACTGCAGAACCTCAAAGGCTCTGGGCGAGAGCATGGAGTTTGAAAAACATTAGTGGCTGTGTTCACTGCTCTGGAGATTCCTACAGGCCTGGACACTGTCTCTTCTTGCACTGGCTGGTTGATTCAATGTATCTAACTGGTTGATTCAATGTATCTAA
>CABHPQ010000725.1:0-22507 GCA_902168405.1 Peromyscus aztecus | reverse complement strand
TCTCCTCCCTCCCCCTCTCTTCCTCTCTCCTCTCTCTTTCTCTTCCTCTCTCTCTCTCTCTTCTTCTTTTTTCCCCTCCCTCCTTTTTTTCTTCTTTTTTTTTTTTTTTTTTGAAGCAGGGTCTCACTCTGCAGCCTTGACCAGGGCAGAACTCACTCTGTAGATTGCTGACCTCAAGCTCACAGAGATCCGCCTGCCTCTGCCTTGCAAGTGCTGGGATCAAAGGCGTGTGACACTATACCCAGCCTGGTCTGCCTTTCTTGACTGTGGCCACCTCTGTGTCACCAGCAGCAGCAGGAAATCTGTTCAGCTGTCCCTTGATCCCGTTCACAGAGATGATATTTGAAATTCTGTCTCCTGTGTTGTCGGGACAGTTGATCATAGATAACTCTTACTGGAAGACTCAGGGAAATCCTGAATTTCACTCCTGAGGACACACCATGTTCTCACTTTGAACACCTGGAAAGAGTAAAAAAGATGGCTTAATTTTTTTTAGATTTATTGATTTTATTTTTTATGTATGTAGCATGAATCTTAAGTGGTCTTATTAATAAAAACAAACCTGGAGCCAGGTATTGGGGTGAACGCTGAAAGATCAGAGAAACAGAACCAGCCACAGCTAACCTCACCTCACCAATTCCTCAGCTGATCTCATTTCCTCAAACTGGAAGCCTCTGTGTCCTCATCTGAATGGATCTCAGCTGAACTGCTGCTAAAAGCCTAAAAGTTTAACCAGACTCTAGTTCCTGTTCCTCACGCCTTATATACTTTTCTGCTTCCTGCTCTCACTTCCTGGGATTAAAGGCGTGTGTCACCCTGCCTGGCTTTGAACTCACAGAGATCCAGGTGGATCTCTGCCTCTGGAATGCTAGGATTAAAGGTGTGTGTGTGCCACCATTTTCTGGCCTCTATGTCTGTCTAGCGGCTGTTCTGTTCTCTGACCCCAGATAAGTTTATTAAGATGTACAATATATTGGGGAACACAGTATCACTACATATGTGTGTTTTGCTTTGCCTGTATGCATGCTTATCATGTGCATGCCTGGTGCCACAGAGCTCAGAGAGGCATTGGATCCCCTGGAACTGGAGTTTCAGATAGCTGCGAGCCACTGTGGGTGCTGAGAACTTAATCTGGGTCCTCTGTGAGAACAACAAGTGCTCTTAACCACTGAGGGGTCTCTCCGGTCCCTGGCTTTGTTTCGTTTTGTTTTTAGAGGTCTGCATACTTGTATGACAAGCACTTCGATGACTGAGTTATTTCCTCAGCTTTCATGAAGGATAGTTTAAAGCCTCATAAAGGATATCATCTCCAATAAGGTAAAATTCTCTGAAGATCACTTATCTTGCAGGAAACTATTACATTCTTATTTTTTAACGATTTTTATTTTTATTTTATGTGTATGTGTGAGAGCCTGTGTGTGTGTGTGTGTGTGTGTGTGTGTGTGTGTGTGTACCACATGAGTGCTGGTGCCTGTGGAGGCCAGAAGAGGGCATTGGATCCCCAGATCTGGAGTTACAAGTGGATGTAGGCTGCCTGATGTGGGTGCTGGGACTCAGACCCTGACTCTGTGAGAACAGCAAGGGTTCTTTTTTTTTTTTTAAGATTTATTTATTTATTATGTATATAGCATGTATGACTGCAGGCCAGAAGAGGGCACCAGATCTCATTACAGATGGTTGTGAGCCACCATGTGGTTGCTGGGAATTGAACTCAGGACCTCTGGAAGAGTAGCCAGTGTTCTTAACCTCTGAGCCATCTCTCCAGCCCCAGCAAGGGTTCTTAACTGCTGAGACATCTCTCTAGCTTCCACATTCTCATCCCAGATGTGACTGCCCCGGGCCTCAGAAGGGATTGGCTCTGGGAGCCACTGGGCTAGGTGACTCCCCTCCGCCATGTGCTGTGCTTGTAACTGTAGGGTTAGGTAATTGACGGAAGACTTTGAAATGGCCATTTTTAGTTTCCCTTTGGGTTATCTTTGCCTTCCGTTGTCTTTGGGTCTTCTTATGACTGTAAAATAGAGAAAGCTGTTAAAATAAATGATTGTGTTAGAGACATGCAAGGTATATCTAGTGGAGATGCAATTGATTGTTGCTCCATAGATATTGACCGATTTCCATCTACTAAGCATATTGCTTTCAGCATTCCTGAAGTTTTTATAGTTTCTGCTCTCTAATCAATTCCTTCATTAATTGATGAATTAAGTCAAACCATTGGCATAGGCTAATTTTAGATTTTTAAGAGGGATTTGGATTTTACTTTTAAAGAAACTTTCCCTTTAACAATATTGACTTTTGAAGGTTGTTGTGAGGATGAAATACATAGGAGAAAGGCTGCACCAGATTTCTGGCTGACCATAGTGGGGCAATTCATGTTTTCTCTTGTTGTCCATGCTTCGGGGCCCCCTGTGTCTTTACAAGCAAAATAAACAAGAAAAAGTTTTGAGATAGGATCTCTGTATGTAGGCCATGTTGGCCTTGAATTTACAGTGATCCTCCTGCCTCTGCCTTCCAAGTGCTGGGATTGAAGGCATTTGCTATCATGCCTGGGAGCAAGAAATCTTTTAATAAACCATCTGCATTAGGGTGTTAGAACTTTTCACAGGGGTTTTCACGGTCTGAGAGAGTGCATTGGTAAGTGTTATGGAGAAAATGCAGAGGTACAGTGTACAGGTGTTTCAGGTGCTGGGACCTAGCTGCCTTCCCGGTATTTAATTACAGAGGGAAGTTTCCTACCCTCTCCCACCCTCAATGTTGGGAGCACAGCTTATACACAAAGAAGGTTCTGACTTTGCATCAGCATCTTGAACACTTCCCACTGAATCCTTTCGAGGGAGACGTGGTGTGGAGACAGGAGAACCCGATGACTTACAGATAGAAAAATGCTCTCTGGGGTTTCTGAACAATCCCAGGGTCTGAATCCCAGGCTCATAGTTCTCTGTGACTGGAGCCATGCTGTAGTTCTAGTCAAGATGTCTTGGACCCTCCTACTTCCACATTCTTGCAGTCCCAGCACTTAGGCTGAGGCAGGAGGATCTCAAGTTTGAGTCCAGCATGGACTACATATTGAGACCCCGTCTCAGGAGGGAAAAAAGGCTGGGCTGGTGAGCTGGCTCAGAGGGTAAAGGTGCTTGCTGTCAAGTCTGATGACTGGAGTTCGATCCCCGGAACTTACATGGTGGCAGGAGAGAACCGAGTCCTGCACTTGTCCTCTGATCTCTCAGTGGGTTGTGGCACCCACACGGTCCCCACCCCCCCATTCCCTAATAAACAAACAAACAAACACATGAGAAAAAGATGCATTTCTGTTGCTGTCATCATTGCTTAAGTCTACCTCCAAGAGTTACAAAGACTTTGAGCGAAGACCTTGCTTCCTGTTAATTCAATTTTTTTGAGACAGCGTCTCACTCTGTAGACCAGGCTGGCCTCAACCTTACAGAGATCCTCCTGCCTCTGCCTCCAAAGTGCTGGGACTAAAGGCGTGTGCCTCCACGCCCTGGTGGTTGCTTCCTGTTAAAATGGCAACTGGAAGGCCTGGCATACTTGCCATGAAAATAATGTCAATTATAGCGGTGGTGGCACACGCCTTTAATCCCAGCACTCAGGAGGCAGAGGCAAATGGATCTCTGTGAGTTCGAGGCCAGCCTGGGCTACAGAGTGAATTCCAGGAGAAGCTCCAAAGCCACACAGAGAAACCTTGTCTCAAAAAACCAAAATAATAATAATAATGTCAATTACCTTGACCTGAACTGGTTAAAGCAAAGTCCAGGGTAGCTCAAGGAGGTAAGGGGGGGGGGCTCTCCAGCACAGTCCTCAGGGCTTAGTGGAGAGATTGCCGGAGATGCTGGAAGAAGATCTTACAAGTCAGTGAGGGAAGGAGCAGCAAGGAGTCTGTCTTCTCTTGGATTCTCGGAAGGGCAGAGCAGTTCTTAGGACCCAGGAAATGTGAGAAGCCATATCCAATAGGTGACTTCCTAAAGGTTAACTGATCAGCCAAATCTTCACGCAAGGTCTGGGCTAACTGTGGCAAAGCTGATGGATGCTGGGACAGGCCAGAGGGCAGGGCCAAAGCTGGGCAAGGCCAGGACAATATCTGTTCGTAGGAAACCAGGAGCCCTGGGCACGTGCAAGCCTTCATGATGGATGGGAGTCCCATGGGAAGCAGCCTTTCCTCCTGCCTTCCCCGAAGGACATACTCAGTGGCTCCAGGCCCCTACCGTCCACTGATTGCTTTATGATGAATGCACATCTTGTCCTTGCTCCATGCCCCACATTCCCATGGCAGACCCTTCTTAAGTAATTCACTTAGAAATTATTGTCCCTAGACTCTCAGTATGCAGTATGCAGGCAGTGACCAGTGAGATGGGCCCGTGATTTCCCTGTAGAGTTTGAATCAAGGACAAGCAGGTGAATCTTAGCATGATGGAGAACCTTAAGAGCTGTTGTGAGCAAAGCAAGGCCAGCTGAGGCAGACTCTGCCAAGCAAGAACTGCCCATCTTCCCGCCCTGCACACTCTTGGGCTTGGCTGGACAATAATGAGTTTCATGTGGTGGCTATTCATTGACACTGTCCGTGGAATTCCAGCCTAACTTCCTGTAGAAGGAGCAGCCTACCCCTCGTTTATCTGAAACCACACAATTGGGAGTCGGGAAGCCTTATCTCAAGTCACCTACACCAGACAGTGGATACCAAGGAGAGAAAACAAACACTCTGAAATGAATTTCCTCCTTTGTTTCCTTCCATTTCCAATTCCCTTTCCTCCTCTCCCTCCCTCCCTCCCTCCCTCCCTCCCTCCCTCCCTCCCTCCTTCCTCCCTCCTTCCTTCCTTTTCTTCCTTCCCCTCCTTCTTTTTGAGACAGGGTCTCACTATGTAGCCCTGGCCTGGAACTCTCTGTGTAGGCTGGGATGGCCTCATAGGCTGGGATGGCCTCATATTCACAGAAATGCCCCAGCCTCTGTCCCCTGAGTGCTGGGACTAAAGATGGGCACTGCCACAGCCTGCATATCTTCGTGTCCTTTAGCTGGGTCTGGTCCCAACACAAAAGCCACGTATGGACTAGACCTGACGCTGGTTTAGCTACATAGACTTTATAATTTATCAAAGCAAGGGAAGCAGAATCGCATGCGCTTAAGGCAGGCATTCAACCAAGATTCACTAGACACAGAAGATAATGGGAGTTCTCCAGGGAGAGCATCACACGAACATACTTTATTCCACTCACTCTCTTACGCTGTCAAACTTTCCCCTGCACCCACTTCATCTGCCCTTGCCTCCCTGCCTTCTGCCACAGGGCAACTGAAAGTGCATGTACTTGATTTAAGGAAGCCGTGCAAGGTTGAAAAAAAAAAAAAAACTCGAAGTGGGGCACCCTACCTATACAATAGGGCCAGGGATACTGAGGTAGGCAAGCACAGCAACCGGGAACTGCACCTGGCTTGGACTGTCCCCACGCCTCTCTTCTAATAATGCACTCAGCAACCTAGGATGCTCAGGTGCATCCAGCTGCATGGGTGCCTGAGGTGTGGCCTTGTTGGAGAAGGTGTGTCACTCACTGGGGTGGGCTTTGAGGTTTCAAAAGTCCATGCCATCACCCCCCCCCCTCCCCCCCCGCCTGCTGCTTGTGGATCAGATGTAAGCTCTCAGCTACTACTCCAGCGCCATGTCTGCCTACCTGCCACCACACTTCCCACCACAGTGCTCGTGGACTAACCCTCTGGAACTCTAAGCAAGTTGCCAATTAAATGCTTTGCTTTATAAGTTGCCTTCATTGGGACTAGTGTCTCTTCACAGAAATAGAGCAGACACTAAGACAGCATGCATTCACAGCAATGCAGCTGTGTCCACTGAGTGAACTGGAAGGAAGGAGGAAAGGAAAACAAAACAAGAAAGCTTACTTGCCACCTCTAAAAATATTTTTAGATTAGTTTGTATGCATGAGTGTTTTACCCGCATGTATGTGTGTCTGGTGCCCAAGAAGGTCAGAAGAGGGTGTCTGGAGTTACAGATTGTTGTGAATCATGTCAGTGCTGGGAACTGAACCTGGGTCCTCTGTAAGAGCAGTGAGTGCTCATCTGCTGAGCCAAGTCCCCAGTCCTCTATTTACCATCTTACATCCATAGTTTTGTGTACATGTGATCAAAATCAGATGCATCATCAGAAGGGAGATACACAGCCAGAAATGACACACATATTTCAGTCCTGTGGAGAACCACCTAAATTACATACCTTGGGAACGGGCCCCTCCTCCAAAGACCTCATAAGGAAAGTCCTAGGCAGTAACCTGGGGCCCTGAGCCCTCTCCCTCAGGTACCCGATGCTCTTTGGCCATGTGCCTGATCTATACTATTGTTTTGCTTCTGAATAAAGCTTCCTTGCAACTTTGTAATTGGTGTTCACATTTCTTCCATTTCTTTGATGCCGAGAGCCTGGAAACACCAGGTCTAGATGCTGGCCACTGGTAACATTTTAAGTTCTTGAGTACGAAGTTATGGTAAGTTGAGGAATGTGAATTCCTTCAGTAGCCCACACGGGCACACAAATCAATCTTCTGCTGTCAGGGAGCGTTTAACTTAAACCACTCTTTGGAGGAAGGAGCTACAGTGAGGATGGGCAGCCATACTTGGGCCAGGTTCTCCCTGCAGTGCCAAAGCTCAGCATCCTCTCTGTGAAGCCAGTAGACATCCTTTTTCCTGGGCGTATACAGGGAACAAGAGTGTCCACACATGCAGGTTCCCAACCTTGTTTCTCTCTCCACTCTATCCCAGCACTCTTGAACTATTTAATCCCTGCCCCATTCTGTGGTCCTTCCTATTCTCAGATGTGGCCTTGGGAGGATGCTATCAGGGAGCAGCCCAGGGCATGGCCCAGCAATGCTTTGGATGGGAGCTTGCTGGCTGGTCCAGAAGCTGAGGTTGGAGCAGTGAGCCTGGCCTGTGCTCCCGTGGTCTTTTAGTGTGAGCGAGCCACTGCTGTGACTCAGGTTGACAGATGTGGTATGGAGAAACTAAATGACTTCCCTGGGGTCACACAACTAGCAAGCAGTGGCACAGGGACTTGATTCCGGACAGCTTACCTCCAGGGTCCACGTACTTACAAAAACCCACTTTGCCCTCCCACGAAAACACTCTCTTAAATATTAGACTCCCTTTGGTTGTGAAGAGACAAACCCTATCCTAAGGATATACCAGGCAAGGTGGAGCCTGAGAGGAAAACCGTGTGATCAGGGAGGTTCTAAGTTCCTGAGAGTGAAAAACGGGGTAACCACAGGAGGGACCCTCAGTTGGCTCATGTGCACAGAGGTAAGGGACTTCTGCTGCAGTGACTTGACATAGGACAGCACCAGTTATCACAGGCTGGGGATGAGGGGGACACCGGGAGCGGGGCCTGGCCTGGCATTGCGTCCTTTGCTCGTTTTTCATACCTTCCTCCTCTCAGCCATCTTCTCTTTCCTCATCTTTCTGTGGGTCTCCAAGCCGTTTTCTTCCCACTAGCTTCCCCCAGGAGTGAGTGCTGTGTGGAGGCAGCTTTGATTTCCAGTCTCAGGGGCAGATTAAGTCCACCAGTCAGCCTCAATGCCTCACATGCAGATGCAGGTCCCATTCTTTTAATCAAAGATTCAACAGGAGAGGGGTTGTGTGCCAGGCACTGAAGGCGACAGGGGGCTTTGGAAGTGGGAGTGCTTTGGAAGCCTTCTTCCTTTGGGGGGTTTGCTCTTTGATGCAGTGTGTGTGTGTGTGTGTGTGTGTGTGTGTGTGTGTGTGTGTTCATCCCCTTGCTGCTCCTGATGTTCGTCCGTGCTAGTTTTGATATTTGAGTTCTCCCTGAATCCATCCAGTGGACTGACTGGAATCAAAAGTTCCCTCTTTTCCATATTGTCAACTCGACTACCATTCTGGATACCAACTATTGGCAAGCAAAGGAGGCTAGCCTGGCAACCACCTCTGCAGGAGACTGAATGCCTCATCCTGAGCCTGGGCCAGTCGCTGAGAGGTTCTAGGCTTTGGCACCTGCCTCAGGCAGGCTGGCCTGACTGCTCTCCAGTTCCCACAGAAAGAAGGGCCACGGCACACATAGAACCAAGACTCCAGGAGGCAGAGGCCCAAGGTCTTCTCCCTGGTACCCAAGCCTCTTGGGCCTCTCAGCGAAGAGTTTCTGGCTGTTTTACATTGGCCTCTCTGGGCTGCGGTTGGAGGGTGGGAGGACAGAGGACACGGGATGTTATTGTATCTAGCGGTTGGTTTTTTCAACTAGATTGTCCTGAGAAGCTCCTAGGACATAAAGCATGCCTTAGGGTAGGGGTGTTGGCATTCCCAGAGGGATTGTGTGTGTGTGTGTGTGTGTGTGTGTGTGTGTGTATGTGTGTGTGTGTGTGTGTGTGTGAGAGAGAGAGAGAGAGAGAGAGGGAGAACTGCCTTAAATGTGGATGCATCATGCTGTGGGCTGTGGGCTTGGAAAGAATAAAAGGAAAAGAGAAAGCAGACCTCTCTGCCTCCATTATGAGAGCTGTTCTTGGGGTTGGGGATTTAGCTCAGTGGTAGAGTGCTTGCCTAGCAAGCGCAAGGCCCTGGGTTCTATCCTCAGCTCCACAAAAAAAAAAAAAAAAAAAAGAAAGAAAAAAAAAAAGAGAGAGCTGTTCTCAGTCATACCCTTCCCCCACCACACCCTCCCTCCCACTTCCCACCACAATGGCCTGAAGCCTCTGATATTGTGAGCAAAAGAAACCTTTTTTTTCTTTGAACTTGCTTCTGTCAGGTCCTCTGGTGAAGCAACAACAGCTGACTGACACGGAGTGGCAGAACAAGTCCCGGGGTCCACACATGCCCTCACAGGGCTGCTAGAGTGCAGGCAGTGGCCCCTTCTCTCAGCTGGAGTGCTGACAGCCGGGGCTGGACTGGACGTCATGGGAACAGGAAGCAAGATGGCGGGGGCTGCAGGGAGGGAGGGAGGGCTGGGTTTGAGATTCCGCCTTTCACCCTCCTCCCTCAGTGCTCAGGAGCCCCGAGGATGACAGTTAGGGTAGAAGGAACTTTAGAGATTGTGAGGACAGCTGCTTGCTCTCCACAGGGGAGGACAGGGAGGCCTGAAGAGGGAAAATGACCTCCAGGTCTCAGAGTTTCCAGATTGCATACTTGTTAGATCCATTCCCTGGGAGCAATAGACATTTTTTTCTCCCTTTAAAAAAAGATGTGTTTATATGTATTACTGAGTGCATGCATTCGTGTGTGTGTGTGTGTGTGTGTGTGTGTGTGTGTGTGTGTGTGCACCTATGTGAGCATGAAGGCAGAAGAAGGTATCCAGTGCTCTCTTCTGTTACCCTCAGCTTATTTCTTCGAGTCAGGGTCTCTCTCTGAACCTGGGGTTCACATTTTCTTGGCTAAGCTGGACCCCAGCAAATACCATCTGTCTTCTCGTCTCAGTCTCCTTTGGAGTTGGGGTCACAGGTGTGCATGGGATGTCCAACTTGCTACATGGATGCTGGGATCTGAACCCTGGTCCTCATGATGTCACGGCAAGCAGTCTTAGCCACTAAGCCAGCCCACAGTTTTAGACACTTACGACCATCTTCCAGAACTGCCTTCCCCAGATCTGAATTACCTGAATTAGCTAGAAAGGCCTTTGATACAACTCTGGAAACTGAGTGCTGACAGACTAGTAAATGGTAAACGTCTCCATGTGGTAGAGGATGGTATGGATTTGGTCTGGAGTGTCCCACTAGCTTGCTGATGACCTTGGCCAAATCACTTTCCTTCTCTGGATTTGGTTTCTTCCACTGGGGTAACTAGACTTGCCTCTGTGTCTTACTGGACTAGAGGCTAAAATATGACAATTTTCCCAATAGATTCATAAGTTCATTTAATTCTTCACTCAGGTACATAGAAAATATTCTGAAATGTACCTGTATAATGTGGGAGGTCTTGGATTCACCAACCCATGTGAGACTCTGAAATCCAGAATGAGGGCCCATGAAATGTGTGAGTAAACAAACCCACTCAGCCCAGGCCAGACCCAGCCCTAGCTGCACAGTCCTGGGATTATGTGTATGGGTATTTTGTTTGCATATATACTGGGTAACGTTTTTTGTGCCTTGTGTCTGTGGATCTCCTGGAACTGCTGTGAGGCACCACGTGGGTGCTGGGAATTGAACTTGGGTGGCCTGGGAGAACAGCCAGTGTCTTAACCTCTGAACCATCACTCTAGCCCCCACAGAACTGGAATTTTAGGGACCCTAGAGGTAAACAGTTACATTATTGAGAAATCTTCTTTAGGTTTATTTTATTTTTTATGTGTATGAACATTCTGTCTGCGTGTGTGTCTGTGCACCCTGTGCATGCCTGGGGCCCTCAGAGGTCAGAAGAGGGTGCTGGATCCCCTGAACTGGAGTTACAGGTGGCTGGAAGCCACCACACAGGTTCTGGGAATGGAACCCAGGTTCTCTGGAGAGTAGCAATTGCTCTTAATGGCTTAGTCATCTCTGCGGGCTTTAGAAATCGTGCCCAGTTTTCTCTCCTGTAAAAGTTGCCCTCTCGCTGACTACTGTTGTCCATTTTCTGTACTCTGGGAAGCTGAGTATAAAGTGGCTGGGATAAAGTGAATACGCAAGGTCACATAGCGGGTCGTAGAACCAGGACTCAGTCCAGGGCGTGGTGGACGCCCAAGAGTGTCTGGGGATCCTGGTCTTACAGCTTCAGCTACTCATAATCTCTGCAGATGGTGAGGCCTAGGCGAGGAGCAACACAGGTTAATGTGGCCTTGTGACGCCTTGGTAGCCAGAGCGGGAGTGTCTGTGACAGGGCAGAAAGGGAGTTAGAGGCAGAGAATAGACCAAAGTGGGTGGGGCTTGGAGAGCTGGGTCCCAGACAAGGCAGAGCTCCAGGGTTCCTTCCATCAGGAGGATCCCTGGCCACAGCACCACAGCTCTTAGCCAGGCCCTTCTGGTACACATTTGTGTTAATAAGTGTGTTATTGTAATTTCTTTCTTTCTTTTTTTCTTTTCTTTATCTTTTTTTAGTTTTTCAAGACAGGGTTTCTGGGTGTAGCCCTGGCCGTCCTGGAACTCACTCTGTAGACCAAGCTGGCTTCGAACTCAGAGATCCGCCTGCTTCTGCCTCCCAAGTGCTGGCATTAAAGGAGTGTACCACCACCGCACCAGGTTTTGTAATTTCTAAGTGATAAGGTTACATTGCAACTTCTCTCCCTTTTCCCTTGTGAAGTCCTCAAGGGCAAGACTCCATTAGAAGGCCCCATTCAGCCTAGTGGAGATTAGTGGGTGATTAATGAGAAACCCTGGAGTAAACTATTAATAATGATCATTCCCAAGACTGTAAAAAATGATTCATAGACATTCTGTTATTTACTCATTCATTAAAATCCTTGAGCTGGGCGATAGTGGTGCATGCCTTTAATCCCAGCACTCGGGAGGCAGAAGCAGGTGGATCTCTGAGGCCAGCCTGGTCTACAGAGCGAGTTCCAGGACAGCCAAGGGCTACACAGAGAAACCCTGTCTTGAAAAACAAACAAACAAACAAACAAAACTTCATGCACATTTGCTGAATCATCAATAACATGGATGGCTGGGGGTGTGACCCTTTGGTACAATGGGAGCCTAGCTTGTGCAAGCCCTGGGTTTTGTTCCCAGCACCACACTAGAAGAAAAAAAATGTCAAGACACCCTATCTGTGCCCAAGTAATTTGTGGTGGGTTAGGGCGAAGCAAAAGCAGAAAATACAGAGAAGAGCATATGCAAATTGAGAGGAGGGTCATGGGAGGTCCCGGGAGGGATGGGTCAGGGCTGGGCTTTGTGAACTAGGGGGACCAGGGTACCATGGACATCTGGGAGCCAGGGAGGGATGGGATGCGTTTGGTCTTTCGCTGCTCCCGTCGAGGGAGCGATGAGTGAAAGAGCACTTTTGATTTGAACATGGAACGCTTTGCATTTTACATCTATTATCTCAAATTAGCCTAACTGCAGCAGGAGCAGCAATGAGCAGGAGCTGGCTATTTCTTTAAAAAAAAAAAATCTGTGTGTGTTTTACCTGCACTAGTTTCATGCAGTACCCACAGAGGCCAGAAGAGGGCACTGTGTCCTTTAGAACCGATCTATTTGAGCGGGCCATGTCAGGGCTGGGAATCCAACGCAAGTCTTCTGGAAGAGCAAGGAGTGAGCGCTCCTCACCTCTGAGCCCCCTCTCAGCCCGCTGGCTGCTCCCAAGAGGTCTGTTTACCTGTGTTGTCTTGACACCATCCTTCTGAGCAGGGGAGGCCCAGAGAGAACTTGAGGAGGAGGGAGATCCCTGACTTCCTCACTTCCCTGTGTGACGGAAGTGAAGACATGTTTGGGGTGTGTGTGTGTGTGAAGGATGTGTCTGACCCTGTGACAGGCAGATTACCCAGGCTCTGCACTGCATGTTTGGCAATGTATTCTAGAAGTCTCCAACCCCGGATAGTCCTGAACCGAGCAGAGAAGCAGACAGCGAGGCCAGGTCGGGCTGTCCTAAAACTTCCTCCACACGAGCTTGCGTGCCACAGAGGGGACCTGAATGTCCCCACCAACAGCAGTGACTTTCTTCGAGTGGAGCTTTTTGGCCAGCTATTGAAGGAGTGACAACCAGTGCCTTCCAGGGAAAGCGACCCAGGTTACCCGGCCACAGGCATCTACTAGCCTCGAGGCCTATTCCAGTTTGTGCGGCCGGTTACCAAGCCGGTCAGTTGTGCTCTGGCTTTGGCCCTTTGATAGCCAGCCTGACTTTGTGATCGTCACTAAGGCAGGGGCCTCCCTATTGTCACCTCAGAGAAGAGTCAGACCCAGGAGCCCTTTACAAATCCTGGTTCCCTTCTGTCTCCCATGTCCCCAGGATTGGGTCTGTAGTGTTGACACAGATCTTACCCTGCTTCCCACATTCTGGATTCGCTAACATACTGGTCTGGGGGAGGGTGGGGGGGTAGGGGGAGTTTCCTTGTTGGCCAGAGCTGCAGTTATGTCAGCCTGCAATAAAGATTTTTTTTTGGTCTAAAACAATTTTTTCAGTGGTTGTTGCTTTCTCCCCTCTTCCTTCCTGTTGTCCATTGAGACTTCATCTGTGACAATGACCGTCTCTTTGCCCTAGCCCTGGGTCAGGCCAACTTCTACACTACAGAGAATCTAACGGTTGGCCCTGCCACCAGATGCCCAACCTGTGGCCTCGCTGTTCCCTGCATGAACCTTTCCATTTGTGTGTCCTGACCCTGAAATCTCACTGGGTGGTGCCTGCTTTTCCACCCCGTGGAAATGACCTGTCTGCCAGCCCACCATGCTCACAGAATCCTCTCCCGACCACCGGAGTAGAATAGACAGCTGATGGACTCTGGCATCCGAACATGGATCTTGACTGAACTGGCCGCTGCCCTCTATTGACGCTCTTGACTAGAGCGTGTCTGGTCACGATAGCTACTGAACTCTCAACACACACCGTCACCTGTGAAACCACCTCTTTCTGTGACAGTGAATTTGCAATGGCTGAAAACTTCTCAGTACTCCTCTTCACCGGCCAAAGTGTTCTGGGGACAGGCACCCCATTCACTCCTGTTTACAATGTCTGGCACGTGTTTATTTTTGGATAAAGCACCACGGCTCGACTGTCCTCAATTCTAGTGCCAGTCATTTATTTTAGTATTAAAACTCTAGTTAGAAAAGTAATATATGAGGTTGTAGGGATGGCTCAGCAGTTAAGAGCACTGGTTGCTCTTCCGGAGGACCTGGGTTCAGTTCCCAGCACCCACATGGCAGCTCATGCCCTCTCCTGGAGTTCTTGGTCACCCAGGCATGCAAGTGGTACACAGACATACATGCAGGCAAGGCACCCACAGGCATGAAATAGAAAATTTAGGAAAGTAATACATATTTACTGTAGGAAAATTGGAAACATTTTAAATATATGAAAACAAAAACTAGTCCATTCCTTTGAAATAGCCGTAGAAAATGTTTGATGAATTTCACCATGTATGAATGCCTCATGTATGAATTCACCATGTATGAATGCGACATGACTCAGGTGACAGAGCCGGATGAGTGGATATTTGTGTTGCTTCTGTGTTGTTTTTGTTTTTAGATTTATTTTATGTGCTCTAGCTGCATGTACACCTTTATGCCAGAAGAGGGCATCAGATCCCACTAGAGATGGTTGTGAGCCACCATGTGGATGCTGGAAACTGAACTCAGGTTCTCTGGAAGAACAGCCAGTGCTATTAACCCCTGAGCCATCTCTCCAGCCTTTTTTTTTTTTTTTGTTAGTTAGTTAGTTTGGTTGGTTGGTTATTTATTTATTTAATTTTATGTGGATGAATGTTTTGCCTGCATGGATGTATGTGCACCATGTGAATGCCTGTGCCCACAGAACTCAGAAGAGAATATTGGATCCCCTTGGAACTGGAGTTACAGATGATTGTATACTACCATGTGGTTACTGGGAATTGAACCCAGGTCCTCTGCAAGAACAAAAATGCTCTAACCTGTTGAGCCGTTTCTCCAGTCTTTTGGTTCCTTTTATTGACAATCTAAATAGAGCTGCCCTGAACATCCTTCTGCATCAGTCCTTGTATGGGTCTCAGACTTAAGATTTTCTACCAAAGATTATTTCTACCAGATAATTCACAGGTTTAGGAGTGGAATGCTAGGGCCCTATGTAGACTTCTTCAGAGTGGTGGCACTAATCTGCGGGCTCTGCTGGTGAAGGTATGAGAATTCTCCCCACAGAACACTATCATTCAAGACAAAATAATATTCAAAACGGAGAAGTAAAGCATAAGAGGGCTCCTGTCTTGCTTGTCGTGGGTGCTGGGGCCATGAGCATCCTGGCAAGTGCCTCACCGTGTCTCAAGTCACCAGGAGCCCGTGACAACAGCACTTGACAATTCTTGACATCTTGCACTGGATGATTCCTAACTGTATGATCTGTCCTGCAATGTGAGATGGCTCAGCATCCCTGGCTGACCATTAGATGATGGTGGCGATGGTGGTGCCCTTCCTCCCCGTCTTCATAACCCCAAATACCTCCAGATAGTCCCAAATGTCCCCTGGCAACAAAACCACCCCCAGTTAGGAACAGCTGCATCACACTGCATGACCTCTTTATTGGCTTTAAGTAATAGGACCAACTCTAAAAAACAAGAGGAACCTGTGCGAAGAATCTTAATGGGATCTTGGAACCCAGGGGCAGGGATGCAATGGGCCTTCTCTTTGTGGATCAGATTCTTTCTTTTCTCTTGTTGCAGACGGGCTTTCTGTACATGCTTCGGTGCATGGCGAGAAAGGGCACCTCTAGCAGATATGAAGCTAAGGCGAAGTCAAGACCGCAATAGAATCTCTTTCCAAATCAGATTCGTAGGGAGGGACTCTGATTGGCCTGGACTGTGGTGGGTTGTGCATGGCTGATCCAGTCAGTGCTGCTGTTCGGTGAGCACAGGACACAGGGCCCCTTGGAGTCTTGCTGTAATTGCTATGCAGATGTGCAGTTCCTGGAAAGGAAGCGGGAAGGAAGCAGCTGGACCACCGCTGTAGGAATCCCCTAGGCAGTGTACGTTTGAAGGAAGTTTATTGAGTACACGCACAACTGTACAGATATCCGAGCTGCACACTGCCTGAGAGAGAGGGCAGGGGCCGTCTTCAAGCTTGACTGTTACCTCAGTCCCACTAGACTTCTAGCTAGGCCTATGGGTGACAACTGCCAAGCCACCCAGCCTTTGGTTCAGGGTCTCTGTGGGGCAGCATAGCTTACTCAGGCAAGTCCACTCTAGAGAGAGAACTTGAGAGTCTGGCGTTTGCAAGTCCATAAAGATGTTTTATGTAGGGAATCGCTGCAGTCTTCCTTCATGACGCTGGCTGGAGTGTGCAGACACGGATGTAGCGCAGGCGAACACTACTGCTGTGCACTCAGGGACTCAGCCTCAGCCTCCAGGAAGGGGGCAATTGGTGCTGGATCAGTGCCACCCTGAGGCCCAGCCCCTGGGTGGCAGGTTATTGCCTGAGAGGACCCTGCCCCAAGGGCTGCAAGATCACCACCAGTTGTTTTGGCACAGTGCTTTATAAGAACTGCCCACCTCCTGCCAAGGCATAAATATCCCAGAGGCTAAACATGATCTATTCACCTCTGTGCACAGAACTTGGGCAGTGTGGTTGTCTTAAGGATTTACGTATTTTTATTTTACGTGTATAGGTGTTTTCCCTGCATGAATGTCTATGCATCACATATGTGTCACGTGCCTGGTGCCCATGGAGGCAGAAGGGGGCATCGGATCCTCTGAAACTGGAGTTACAGATGGTTGTGGTAGCTGGGAATTGAACCCAGAACCTCCGGGAGAGCAGCCAGTGCTCTTAACCTCTGCACCATCTTTCCAACCCCACACATTGTGCAGCAGAGCAATAAGTGAGCCTCACCTTGTGCCAGGGTACATGTGAATAACCCACAAAGCCGATGCTTTTTTTGTGGTCATTTCACAGATTCTCAGGTTGGAGCCCAGGAAGATGCCATGTTTATGATCACCCAGCACCAGTGCCCCCACTCATCGAAGGGCTCCTGGGTTTCTCGAGGAAGAAGGACAGCTCAGGAGCAGCTTGTTCCCCATCTGTTGAGCAATGGGTGGACTTGGGAGGTCAGAGTTTCTCTGAAGAAGTAGTGACCACAAATACCTTTATTGCAATAAGATTTGTGCAGCTTCCTCAATACATCTGCTTTCCCTAAGACAAGATCTCACTATGGCCGGGTGGCGGCGCACGCCTTTAATCCCAGCACTGGGGAGGCAGAGGCAGAGGCAGGTGGATCTCTGTGAGTTCGAGGCCAGCTTGGGCTACAGAGTGAGTTCCAGGACAGGCTCCATAGCTACACAGAGAAACCCTGTCTCTAAAAACCAAAAAAAAAAAAAAAAAAAGAAAAGAAAAAGATCTCACTATGTAGCCCAGGCTGGCCCCAAATTGTGATCCTTCTGAGTGCTGGGATTACAGGCACATGCCACCATGCCTTGATTGCAATATGCTATTTAGGGTTGTTTTTGGGCTGTTTGTCTTGTTTTGTTTGTCTTACTGTCTAGGCCTGGTGTTGAGTTTACTATGTAGACACAGTGGCCAACAGCTCATGGGTAATCCTCCTCTAATCCTAGCACTAGGGAGGCAGAGGCAAGCGTATCTCTGGGAATTTGAAGCCAGCCTGGTCTACTGTTGTAGAATATTTGTTTACACTGTGTGAAGATGTGTCGCTGTGATTGGTTAAATAAAGAGCTAAATGGTCAATAGCTATGCAGGAGAAAATAGGTGAGACTTCCTATTTTCTGGGGAGAGAGAGGAACTCTGGGAAGAAGAGCGGTGGGAGACACCATCCAGACATGGAGGGAGTCAGACGCACAGAATGGAGGGGAGGTAAATAACACATGGTAGAATGTAAATGAATAAAAACAGGTTAATTTAAGTTATAAGTGCTAGTTGGGAACAAGCCTAAACTAAGGCCAAACTTTCATAATTAATAATAAGTCTCTGAGTCGTTATTTGTGAGCTGGTGGCCCAGAGCAAAGTCCGACTACAGTCTACATAGTGAGTTCCAGGCAAGTTAGGGCTGCACAGACAGGCCTTGTCTCAAAACAAAAACAAAAGCAAAAACCAAATACTTTTCTAATGAGTATCCTTTTAGATGCTGTGCCCTAGAGGCAGCCATCACCTCCGCCCCAATGAAGGGATTAAACTCTAAGAGAAAGGACCCTTCCAAGGCCCCACAGCCTGGTGCTGGGACCTCATCCACCCTCTGCAGCAGCTCATGAGAGTATTGGGTTGTTGCCAGTTTACAGATATGGTACATGAGGCTCATTTGCCCGCAAACTAGTAAGTAGGAGAGCTGAGGTTCCAACCCAGACTGGGGGGCTCCTGAGCACCAACTTGAGTCTCAAGAATGGTTCATCGTGGGCTGGAGAGATGGCTCAGAGGTTAAGAGCACTGACTGCTCTTCCAGAGATCCTGAGTTCAATTCCCAGCAACCACATGGTGACTCACAACCATCTGTAATGAGATCTGGTGCCCTCTTCTGTATACATAATAAATAAATAAATAAATATAAAAAAAAGAATGGTTCATCTTTGCTGAATGAATGACAGGGAGAGAGGGAGAGATGGGGGAGGAAGAGACAGGGTGAAGGAGAGGAGAAGGAAGAGAGAGATAGAGATGATAGAGACAGACAGAGAGAAAGATAGAGAGATAGAGAGATAGAGATAGAGAGACAGACAGAAAGAGAGATAGATAGCAAGCACATTATGGGAAATGGTAGGAGGAGCAGATGGTAAAAGCAGAGTGGATGCAATCAGTGCTTGCCCTGAAGGGTACCTGAGTGGTTGTTGATTGACTGACTGATACACACTGGAGCCGAAACATCTATCTTGCCTCAGCTCCTGCTTTTATTCTGGTGAAAATAATTGGTGGGGCAGAGTCTGAGTCTTTTTCCTGGGTGTGCTGGAAGGATACCACTGGGCACTTTAGTACTGAGCTTCCTGGAGAGCAGGCAGCCAGAGCTGCAGATAGTTACTTTGAGATGTCTAGGACATCAATTAAAAATATTTAATCAACCATCCCTGGAGGCTCCAACTTTGTTACAGTATATTTAGGGGAGGACACTGGGGTGTTCAGAGGCGCTGAGACCTGAGTGCTCCCCTCCTACCCCCCCCCAGGCCTAGACCGCTTCAATGGTACCCACTGTTACATACTCTTGGAGAATTCCCACAGCCTTACCAGACACCCTGTGCCAGAAAACCTTACTATATATTTTGATGTACAAAGGTCACTTTCCCAGGTGGTGAAAATATAATTGTGGGTTTGTTCTTCTCTCTGGGGAATGCCCGATGTCCTGCCTTTGATCTGCAAGGCTGGTTCTCTGAGCTGGCATGCTTATTTGGTGAGTCAGAGCATCCCTGCCCTTCAAGGGAGCAGATACTCATGCAGGAAACAGGGATGTGGAGATGATGGCTTTGACAGAGACAAGGGGCAGGTTCACACAGAAGCTGAGGTGAAGCCAGAGACCCTGGAAAAGACTGTATCCACCTTAGACTGTATCCATGCTAGAGAAAGCCAGATACAAGACGGCGTCCAGGACTCCGAGGAAGTGGGTGGGCTTCCCTGGGCCAGTTTTGAATCCTCTTCCCGGAGGCATGAGGCAGGCGTGGTATGACAAGTACAGGCAGCTTGTGAAGATGGGAGGAATCCGGAGGCTGATGGGAATGGGCCCTCTCTTGCTTGGGAGGCTGGAGGGAGTCATCCAATGGCCAGCACAGGCTGAGGATGTCCCTTTCATGCAAAAAGAGGACAGGGCATGGAAGGTCAGAAGTCTTCCAGACCCGAGGGTTGAGCGTCTGAGCATCTTTGACTAATAGAGAGTTCAGGTGAGCAAGGAGGGACTTGGGTGGCCCGTAGTCAGCAGTAAGCCAGAATTTGGTGGCCTTTGACCTCACTGCGTTTAGAGATTTCTTCGGGAGTGCCCTATATGAAACCTGCTCTTAATTACCTTAAAGGAGAGAAACCATGCATGCAATTAAGCTCATTGGTGTAGGTTCTAGAACCATCTGTGTGAATCCACAGTGGCAGAAATGAGAGCATGGTAGAGCCAGTGGGGGGTTTCTGAGGCAATGGGAATAGTTATTCCATGTCCTGATCTATGTGCTGGTTATCTGGGATATGCACTTACCTAAGCATGTTAAACTGCTCACTTGAAACCTGTGCATTTTACTGACCATAAATCATATATCAAATAAATAAGCAAAATCATCTCATCGTCACACTATGTTTAGAGGGGAAAATTTTCTTCTTCTCTACTGTAGGGAGGTGGATGGCTGCCTGCTCCACCCCCGCCCCCAGGTAGGAAGCAGTTGGGTGAACTTGAACGTCTGTGGCTTTTGACTCAGTCTCTGATTCTAATCTTGTTCCATCATTGCTATTGTGATCTTAGATGATTGGATTTCCAGTGTTCTAACCCCTAAAAAATGGGCTGTGCGGTGGTGGCACACGCCTTCAATCCCAGCACTCGGGAGGCAGAGGCAGGCGGATCTCTGTGAGTTCGAGACCAACCTGGGCTAGAGAGCGAGATCCAGGACAGACACCAAAACTACACAGAGAAACCCTGTCTTGAAAAAAACAAAACAAAACAAAAAAACCAACCAAACAAACAAACAAAAGGGCTGGGCTGGGCTGGGCTGGGGTGGGATGGGCGGGTCTTGTGATAACCAAAGGAGCCTATGGGCACTTTGCTAGTATTCTTCATTTACCTCCTGCAGGAAGCCTTCCCCGACTTCCCACGGCCTCAGCACTTGCCTTCCTCATCTCCACACACCTGCTTTGGCGCGTATGTGATTCTGACCTCCGTGTCGACAACAGTGTACTCTGTCAGGAACAGAACCTTGTGGTGTTTGGCAGATAGCCATTCTATAAATCTGCAAGCACCCAGAGCCTGCCATATTGTATCTTTGCGGTCCCCGTGATGGCTAGTCTTGGTTGTCAACTTGAGTACAATTGAAATCAACTAAAAACCCAAGCTGCTGGGCACTCCTGTGAGGGAGTTCCTTAATCAGATGATTTGAAACAGGGAGATCTACCCTAAGTTGGGGTCACACCTTCTGGTGGCGTTGCAGGTAAAAGGACATGGAGGAGGGCAGCTTGGCTCTGTCCTTGCCTGCCCCCCCCCCCCAACCTTTTACCGGCAAGGTTGTCTATCCTGTTGCCGCGGCCAGTAGCAAATCTAACTTCTTCCGGATTCCAACTTAGATGAAAGGCAAGTAGCTCTCCAGGAGTCCTCCAGGATTCCAGCAGCAGATTGGAACTGCTGAGACACCCAGCAATTATGAGGTTCTAGGTCTTTCTGTGGCCAGGCAGCCACTGCAAGACTAGCCAGACCACAGGCGGTAAGCCACTGTAACAAATAAATTATTTAATATATTATATTCTATCATTTTTTGTTTTTGAGACAGGGTTTCTCTGTATAGCCCTGGTTGTTCTATAGCTCATTCTGTAGACCAGGCTGGCCTTGAACTCACAAAGATTCTCCTGCCTCTGCCTCCCGAGTGCTGGGATTAAAGGCGTGCGCCACCACCGCCCAACAGTTCTGTTTCTGTAGAGAATCCTAACACAGCTCCTGTCTCCTCCTACCCTCTGAGACCTGTATCTCTACTCCCTTCTCAGCGTTCACTTCCTGGGGGCAAGTCCTAGGCCTTGCTCAGCTCTGCATCTTTCCTGTTTATTATAAGATGTGTTCAGTAAGCACTTGGCCAGTGAGTAACTAAGAGGGGAATTAGAGCACACACTACGAAGGACAGAATGCTTGAAGGATGCATGGCCCAGTGAATGTGTGAAGGAGGGGGTCAGTAAGTGTGCAAGTGGGGAAGGGTGACTCAATAAGTAAGAGTTAAAGACATTCATGGGAGGAGATTGGTTTCCTTCTAGAGGATTGTATAGTGGTGGTGACCAGATGGGCTAGTTCCGGAGTCCAGAGGAGTCCAGAACGGGACAACCTGATGGACAGCACTGGAAGAGTCTGATAGCCCCATATGTACTCATGCTGGAGCCTCCCTCCGTCCCTCCATCCTTCTGTCCCTCCGTCCCTCTGTCCCTCCGTCCCTCCGTCCCTCCGTCCTTCCTTCCTTCCTTTTGTTTCTCCATCCCACTGTCCACGGCACTTCCAAGGAGACAGTAGTTGAGGGGACTGAGGCAGGAAATGCCTCGAGGGCCAGGGCCGGAGAAGGACGCCAGTGACTGCCCCTTCCCCAATCCCCTTGCCTCCCCTGACACCATGCCCCTGAACAGATGCCCCTCCCCATCTTTCAGCCGCAGAGCAGAGTGCCTGTCAGGAGTCTGCGTATTTATCTGCTCTGTAACGTTTACAGGGATTTAGTGTTTAATAACTGTCATTCCAATATATCTTTTCTTAATCCCTTCAGATCTGCTGCTGTAGCAATTTTAAATATTTATCAACGCTGTTTGTGTGTTCGCTGGTTGGGTTGCAATCTTCATGTAATTAAAGATTTACAAGACTCCGCCTGAGATTTACCCAGGCTTGGTGAGATTACAGGGGAAGGGAAGAGAGAGCTGGTCTTGGAATCTGCGGTTTGGAATTTGAAACTGGAGTTGCTCTCCTGGGAAAGGCTCCACAGGGTCTCTCCTTTACTGCTCCTCCCCACAGGTATTCAGTGCGGATGACATGGAGGGTAAGATGCAGGCCACGTGTCCGAACTCTGCCTCCCTTTAGGGGGTGGCGGGAGGTAAAGCAGAAAAAGGCCTCTGCTGATTTGCAATTTTCATTTTAGTAGCAGAGACAAGAAATATGGAAATGATTTTTAAAAGCAATCATTTTTGGTCATGAATGATAAAGGAATGAATTCCTTGGGTTTCTGCTTCTGTTTTGTTTTTTGTGGTTCTGGGGGTGAAAGCAGGTCTTGTGCGCTCTTGGCAAGTGCTCTACCCCTGTGCACATCCCTAACCTACAGTTATTTATTGCAAGCAATAGAAACTGGCTATGTGC
>CABHPQ010000724.1:21543-41507 GCA_902168405.1 Peromyscus aztecus | reverse complement strand
GAGAGAGAGAGAGAGAGAGAGAGAGAGAGAGAGAGAGAGAGAGAGAGAGGAAAAGAAAGGCGTAGAGAATGGAGAGGTGGAGTAGGATTTTGAGTGGTTAGACTTGGACTTGATCCCTTACCCCAACCCCTATTCCCACCTTCTCTGACCTTGGAATAATTCCAGGGTCCCACCCGCCGCCGATAGTCAAACCCTGAAACTGTTGGATGTATTCGCTACCTCTTCCATTGTTTATAGAGCGCGGGCGAAGCCTTTGAAACCAAGCGGAGGGCTCCTCGGAGCTCTGTACACAGACACGGATAAACACAGCCGATCAGCCATTGCGCAGGGCCCAGAATTGCTCTACAAGGCCGGCAGGAGTTTCAGCTAGAAAGGCCTGAGGGGAAGGGGGTGGGAGGCAGAGAAGTGCAAGCTCTGGGTCTCCGAGTGTTCCCAAATGCGTTTGTGTGTCCCGGCCTGGGGAACCTCCTCTTTGCTCCCCTGCCGGCTGAGGCTACATAGGTCCCCGAGCATCTAAGGGGTCCGGAGTCTAGCTAGAGCCAGCGTGTGAAGAGACAGAGGCCAGGCCAGTAGGCCCAAGCTGCCGGGTGTGTAAAGGCAAAGGGTGGAGTTGATTTTTCCAGATTCCGCGGGTTCTCCAGCCCAAGCCGCCCTCAATAAACTGACAACCGTGACGTTTATTATTTCTTGAAATTAAACAATGTCGACTCCCCCGCTCAGTCCAAGGCCCTGGTGAACTAGAAGGCGGTGGGTCTGTTTATATCAGACATCTGAGGTCCCCTTTCCCATCCTGCCCAGGAAGGAAAGTCCCAGCCGGCTGCCTTTTTCCCCCTCGCTGGAGCCGAGAGGATTTAACTATAAAAGGCTTGCAAAGTCAGTCTCTTGTGCCTCTGCCTGCCGGGCAGGCGCTCTTGCTAGGCCAGATAAACACGGGGAGGTCCGGGCTCTGGGCCTGCGACCGAGACCGACCGAGAGGCCTCCTCACCGCTCTTCTCACGCTGCAACAGCCTAGGTCCAACGATTTGGCCTGATGCGCAAATCCAGTCGGATCCCCTGCTTTCTGAGGCGCTGCCCTCACCAAACCTTAAGGAAAAATTGCTAGTGGGACTGTGGAATGGGGGAGCCCCAGCAATCCGAGTTCTGCACCAGTTGTGTGCCATCAGCTTTCTAGTACAGCCTTCGGCTCTCTCTAAAACCGAATCTGGAAGGGTTTGGAATTTCTTTCCTGCGTGCCTGGGAGTTTAAGCTCCCCAGGGAAACCTGCCAAACTCCGTGGAGAAATTGCAGCTCATTTATGAGTAACCGCGCACGCTGGCGATGCGGGGCTGGTCACTAATCCAGTGAACTTGGGAACCGCTTTGGCAGTCACCTCCAAGGCCAGAGGACTAACGTTAGTCTCGAAGGCGATGTGTCCCCAGGGTGCTACCTTGGTTGGCGGGCCACGGGACTAGAGTGAGAAGGCCTCTAGCTTTGTACTGAATGAGCGTCCTCCTCACCCTGTTACCAGGTTCCCCAGAAAGCGAGTCTCTAAACATAGCCGCCTATAAGCAGCGGTCTCTGGGTCCTATTTTCTCCCTTGGTGCCTGCAACGGCTGCAGCTGCCTCCTTTCTCTCTGGTTCTGTTCTCCTCCCAGTAACTTCAGGAGAAACCCGGGGTGGATCTCACCGGGGATGGAGTGGGGCCAGTACTCTTCATGTCTCCAGGAATTGCTAAAAGATCAGGACCGGCTCTTCTGAGTATTGGCATTAACCGCCCCCCTTCTTTCTCTCTGTGTGTGTTCCTCCGTCCTTCTCCCTCTCCCTCTCTCTCGCAGGCGGATGTTTCCTAGTTACAAAGTGAAGGTGACTGGCCTTAATCCCAAAACGAAGTACATTCTTCTCATGGATATTGTTCCCGCGGACGACCACAGATATAAATTTGCAGATAATAAATGGTAGGTTCCAGAGTTCCAGAGGGCAGGAAAGTTGGGAGGGAACAGCAATGTCTATTCCACTCCCCAGCAACTGAACCAGTAAATACATTATTACTACTACTACTACTATTATTATTATTGTTATTGCTATTTTAGCTCCTACTAAGGCTCAAGACTTGTGTGCCTACTCTATTACACAAAAGGGTCTGCAGCAACTAGCTCCCATTTCACAGCGATGAAAACCGAGGCTGCCAGGAAGTGAGGGGATCCTGTGTAGTACTTCTACACCCACATGGGCTCCACATTTTTACTTTACTTTATTTTTTTTTAAAAAAAGCGTATTGTTACCAAGTACTGGATATATTTCTGGGGGGCACAAAACCATTTACAGTTATTTTTTATGAGTTACCTGCTTTGAACGTGACTTTTTTTTAATGAAACTGCAAAACTGGCCCATGGCTTTACTGGTGAAAAGAGAGAGGAGAGGCCATTCCTGGGCTCCCCTGCACTGCTGGGAGGCTGGAAGAGGATGGCTCCTTTGAAAACACTTAAGGAGTTTTCAAGAAGTTTGCACGTTCAGATTTTCAGCTTTCGCCAGTAACTTGTGGGCAGCAGAGGCCTCGAGGGCCCCCCCCCCCCCACACACACTCCTAGCGCTGGGCTGGGGAAGAGATTGAAGGTAGGGGAAGAAGAAAAGAGTCAGACCAGGGGCTTGGTGTGGATACAGTGTGGGGTGCTCTGAAGCGGGGGAGACTGAAAGCATCTGAAGGTCTCCAGCCTGTCCCCTGAACAGTCCATTCATGGCAGCCCTCTTCGGGCCAGCTACCTCTGGGCCATGGAGAGCCCTTCAGCTCTCGTGTCCTCCGCCCAGGTCTGTAACAGGCAAAGCGGAACCTGCCATGCCCGGCCGCCTTTATGTGCACCCGGACTCCCCGGCGACTGGAGCACACTGGATGCGACAACTTGTCTCCTTCCAGAAACTGAAGCTCACTAATAACCACCTGGACCCATTTGGGCATGTAAGTACCCTGCCCCCCATCAGTGTGGGGCAACCCCCCACCCCCATTTCCTTACTTCTCTGGGACTCTATCTTTTGGCTTCCAAACGTCTGTCTCCCTTTCCTTTTCTTTCTCTTCCTTCCTTCCTTCCTTCTTTCCTTTTTCTTTCTTTCTTTCTTTCTTTCTTTCTTTCTTTCTTTCTTTCTTTCTTTCTTTCTTTCTTTCTTTCTTTCTCTTTCTCTCTCTCTCTCTTTCTTTCTTTCTTTCTTTCTTTCTTTCTTTCTTTCTTTCTTTCTTTCTGTCTTTCTTTCTTTTTTGGTTCTGCTTCCCCAATTCCTTAGTTCTCTCTCCAGGATTCCATTTACATAGCCCCAAGCTGTCCCCCAGGCTGGAAAAGCCCCCACACCCAGCCCTTTCTCTATTTTTCTGTTCTGAAAATTCCTGTCCCACCTTCCCACCTTCGTTCTCAGTTCCACTCAGTTTTTCCCCTCTGTCTCCAGCACTCTCCAACTGAGGAGGACACTCTCTCCTCTGCCCTCCCCATGGTCTATCCTAGGATCTGTCTTAACTCTTGCCTGGGTGGCTGGAGACCCGGGTTTCAGGCCACCCTATTTCCAAGCCCTGATTTATAATTGAACTTTCCCAAGGGAAGGAGAGTGCGGGGTCTCCTGCAATGCCCCCTCTCTTACAGGTGGCAAGTGAACCCTGGTACTAGTGCCTCCTTTAAGCTTGGTGCTTTGGGGCATATAGATTTTATTTTTTCCTACTTTTCAGTCTCCTTTCTGCTGTCCATGCTTAGAGGGGACAAACATAGACCAGAATCCTAAACCTGGAGTCTCTTTAGTTCTCAGAGAGAGGCCTGGTGAATCCCCCAAACTACATGGGGGTATAGTGAATGTGTATAGTGTATTATAGTGTATGTATATCGAGTGTGTATAGTGAGTGTGTGTGTGTGTGTGTGTGTGTGTGTGTATAGTGAGTGCATACATCTCCTCTCCCTCGTGATTAACTTCTTTCAGTGGGCTCCCAGCCCAGCCTCACCCTTCTTTACCCAAAGAACAACAAAACACCAGCTTTTGGGAGAAATAGTCCCAAATCTCTCGATTGCTTTGGCTTTAAATTCTGCATTTAGAGTCTTTTGCTAGATGGTTCGACCTTTGGAAAGATGATACTCAAGGTTGCTTTTGCAAAGGGAAGTCGGGACGGGCAGAGTGTGCCCAAATTCATACAGTTTGTTTGGGGACAGGGGATTCACAGGGGGGAAGGGAGCATATAGTCTCCAGTTTAGAGAAATGAGGACCCCGGGTAGGATGGACTTGGGGATAAGTTCAAATGTCGAATCTGCTCTTTCTAGGTGACAGTGGCCGAGGCCAACTGGGTCCTGGGGAGGGTACAGGCTCAGTCACAGGATGGTCCACTGAGGGCTTCACCATATGGGAGGGGAGAAGGCTGGATTGTGACTCCAGTGCATAAATGGCCTGGGGCTCTCCTGGAGCAGGGTTAGGAGGTTTGGGGCACTCCTGTGGTTACTAGCCAGGTACATTAAGTTAAGGTCCTGGGAGACTCTGCCTGTTTCCTTCCTTTGGCTGCCTCCTCATGAGTGCTGGGACCCTTGAGTGGTGGCTTCCATGGAGCCTTCAGCTGGCGACCGAGACTGTCCCCCAATATTATTTCAGCTCTAAATTGCGCCTCTGTTTTTCTGATAGTGCTTTTGGGGGTCACTTTGGAGTAGACATCCAGGAAAGGTCCTTGGCCCTATCAACAAATACAGGTCACTTAGCAGGTTTTTTGTTTGTTTGTTTGTTTGTTTGTTTGTTTTTAGTTCCTTCTCCACAACCCAAGGAAAAAGAAAGAAGGACTCTACCCCAACTTTGAATCTAGAGTCACCCTGATGGAATTAGGGGCCATTAGATCACCCTCTTTCTGAAGTCTCCACAATGTCCCCAGCTGTCAAAGCAATTTGGTTAAGCCGGGAGGAAGACAGTGCTGGCCCAGGGGCTGTAGCAGTCAACCCGGGGGCCCCAGTGCGTCTCTCTGTCGCCAGGGTCAGCCAGCGTCACTATAAGCCTGGGAGGTGGCCGTCTGTCTGTGTGTGTGTGTGTGTGTGTGTGTGTGTGTGTGTGTGTGTGTGTGATTAGAGATAGACGTCCCCAGGCAGGAACCAAGGGCTTGTATCTCAAGGGCCTTGCTCAAGGGTTGGGCCAGGGGTTCTGCCAGCCAGGGTCAGCAATGAAAATAATCAGAGACACCAAGTGGAATCCCACCACTGGGATTTTTTCCCCCCTGTGGGAAAAGCAGACCAGGTTTGGAGAATGGGTAAATGTGGCCTGTTGCATTAGAGAAGTTTTGGTGACTATTAAACAGTCACACACACACACACCCCCTCTGCCTCAGCATCAAAATATGGGCATCATCTGGATGGCAAACCTGGTTTTATTACTATGAATGCTTATGCAGTTGTCCTGACTGCAGCCAGAATGTGCAACCAGGGATCCTCCTCCATCTCCATCTCCTAATAATAGTAATATGGTTGTAGCAATAACCACCACATCAGGAGGAGAAAGCCCCACTCGGAGTACCCTAGGAGGGAGAAGAACACAACCCCCTTCCCAGCAGAGGTAGAGATCTGTCTTTGAGTTCCAAATGTAAAAGAAAGGAAGCCTCCAGGTCAACCAGTCGCTGCCTCAGTGGGGCTGACTACGGGGGGGGGGGGCGGGGTGGGGGGGGGGGGGGGGGCACTTACTCCCCATCTCACTGTTTAGGAAGCCAGACTCAGCTCTCACCTATAAACAGTCTCTCTCTCTCTCTCTCTCTCTCTCTCTCTCTCTCTCTCTCTCTCTCTCTCTCGTTGACTCCACCTTTTCATGTTTCAAAACAAAGGACCTAGGTTTGAGGTTGATCTGGCTGGAGTTTCATCAGCCCTTGGCCTTCCTCAGGAGTTCGAGGAGCCGGTGTGTGCCATGACTTTGTATGTATGCACATACGTTGTTCTTCCTGTCCCTCGAGGCCCCATTGATGTCCGGCCGGCTTTCCCAACCCCCACTGGTTCCTGCCTCCAGACTTGCCAGGCTCCCGTTGGGGGCGGGAAGTGCCCTTATACACAGAGTTAATTTATTAAGCAAACTTTATTAAGAATTCTGATTTACTGCCTTGTGTGCTTTGGGTAGGTTCCTGGAATATTACCTTGACTTTCTTATGTGGAAATTGTCATTTTTGAAATGTTTCTTTTAAATGAAATCACTGGCCTCTTTTCAAAACAGAAGAGAAAAAAAAGACTATTTTTTTTTTCTTTCTGAGAGCCTATATAATAAAGCTAATTGGCAGTGAAGAGGGGGGAGGAGTAAGGATCTAGCTGGAAACAAAGGGAGTTTTGATTTTTTTTTTTCTTCTGACAATCTCATTTTCTCTGTTATTTTTTAGATTATCCTGAACTCCATGCACAAATACCAGCCCCGATTACACATCGTGAAAGCAGACGAAAATAATGGATTTGGTTCAAAGAATACTGCGTTCTGCACCCACGTCTTTCCGGAGACCGCGTTTATCGCCGTGACTTCGTACCAGAATCACAAGGTAAGCCCCAGTCTCTAGGAGCTGGGAGCCGGCAGCCGGCGGGCCGCTGGACGCATGCGCTAGGTCTTCACCGGAATGCAGTCTTTAAAGATTGAGGGTGGGTCCACAGTCCGGCAGCCTCAGCTTCTATTCTCCTCCTGGGACCTGGGCAGGGGTCGAGTTGAAGCTGTTTGCATTATATTCATGGTGGGGGAGGATCTCTCTCACCCACCCTTTCCTAGTTAGAACCAAACTTGTCACGCACTTAATTGGTGCGAGCCTACAGAAAGGGTGGGGATAAAGGTGCATGGTTAATGCTACCCCTTGGAGAGGATTGCCTTTTCCTTTGAGAGTCCAGTGTCCCGGTTTTTAGAGGCCCCTCAAGTGGCAATGGGGCAGGTGGCGTAGCCAAGGCTAACGTACGTGTGTGTGTGTGTGTGTGTGTGTGTGTGTGTGTGTGTGTGTCTCCATGTGAGCTCAGTGAGGGCCGACTCCCTTTCGTGGAGCCTCCCCCCCCCCCCCCCCCCAATCTGGGTGAAGTTAGTATAGGTTGTGAGGCTGGCAGGGCAGGCCATAGAAAGGTCATAGGCAGGTTTAGTTCCGGGTCATCCAGTGGAGGTCATTCTGGTGCTGGCTGGGGTGGTAGATAATGCCTCAACCAATCCTGTTACAACCCACTGAGGGTAGTCTCTGAATCCAGACTGTAAGTGGCCCGGGACTGTGATGGATGATCCCTTCCAGATCTAGGGAGAGCTTCCTTCCCTTGCCCCAGAAGAAACCCCTGCCCCCTCCCCAACACAATTACTTCTTAAAAGGAAAAGAACAGAGCTGACCCCACCAAGGGCAAAATGGTGAGGTCAGCTGCCGCGATTTAGCAAAACTAAGTCTACCCTGAGTCGCACTTCCAGCGATCGGCTCCCTCCCTCGGTGACTCTGCAAACCCAATCCTTCTGTGACCATGGTCACTGCTTAAAGGTTCCCAGACCATCCACAAGGGCCACAAATACCTCACTCACCTCCCACTCAGGCATTTCTAGGTTCCTAGAGGAAGGGTAGGGTGTGTGTGTGTGTGAACATATAAAATGACCTTTAAAAAAGTGGGTCCCTGGATCCGAGGCATGGTCTGAGTTCCGTCATGATGATGTTATGACTGTGTGCCATCTGTGAACATCCACTGTCCCTTTCTTTCCCTTCCATCTCTGTTGCTAACTTCATACAGTATGCACTTTTTGTTTTTGAGCATGCTGTTGTTTGAACTCACAGTTTCAAGCATTGCTAAGCATACATTCTGCCACTGAGCTGCATTTCTGGCCTCTTATGTCACATGTGACATGTGGATATACCCCCAACACTGTCATATTTCTCTCTCTCTCTCTCTCTCTCTCTCTCTCTCTCTCTCTCTCTCTCTCTGTGTGTGTGTGTGTGTGTGTGTGGGTGTGTGTGTCGGGGTGGTGGGTGGTGGTTATACATGTGCTATGGTTTGTTTGTCCAGGTCAGAGGACAACTTGTGGGAGTTTGTTCTTTTTTTCTGTCTTTTTCTGAGTCCCGGGATTTGAACTCAGGTCTTCATGCTTGGAGGCAGGCACCCTTACCTGCTAAGCCATTTTGCTGGCTCATGTATTGAGTTTTGAGCACAGTCTAAAGATCTGCCAAGTGTGGGTCTCCAGCCACGCTTTTGGGTGTGTGTTTGATGACCGCACAGAGACTCCCCCACCCACAGGAATTGCTTCCTGTATTAGTTGGGTGTGGGACTCCAGTTGAACCGCACATGGAGGCCTTTTTAGCCAGGTGGAGAGGTTTTGGACACACGGAAGAGGGGGTTTCACAGGAGACAAGTTTCTGCTCCACCCCCATCTTCCACAGGATCTTCCCTTCTTCTTACCTGTGGAGTCCCAAGGTCGTTCATTTTCTTTGTGAAGAGCCCAAAAGTGATACACTTCCCAGTCAAGTTCAAGACCCTAGAAAACATTCCTCGGGTAGATATACGATGTGTGACTGAAATAACTGGGCCATGGTTTCTTATGATTTGTGGACAGCGTCTCCGGCTTTATTGTCCCAGCTGGAACGGGTGTTGAGAAGGCTGAGGGCATGGGTAAACCAGCTGAGATGTTAACACTGTGTGGATTAAGGGGTGGACCTGGGGAGGGGGGAGGGGCAGAGTGCTCAGACCCAAAGGCAGACTCTAACTCAGTGTCCCATCTGTAAAATGGGAATTGCAACAGCATCCACTTCATGAGGTCCTTGGGATGATTATGTAAGATAATCACAAAATAATCCCTGGGGATGGCGTAAGCGTCATGATGAGGTAATGGTGTGGTTCTAGCCGCTGGTCAGTTTGTTTGCCGGTCAGCTCTGTTCAAAATTTTCAATTTTTTTTTGCGGGGGGAGGGGAGGGAGGAACTCTTTGCCTGCTCACCGTCACTCCTTGGTTATATTAAAATCTGAATGACTGTCATTTTAAAATTAGGTCTGTTATTGTGGTTGAAAAAAATAACTCCAAATGCTGGTCCTTGTGATCATTGTCAATCAGGAACTTACTTGTTTTGTTTTGGATGACAGAATTTGGGAGGGGATATTCTGGGTGAGTGGACAGCCAGGAATACCTGAGGAATGCAAGCTGCTGTTTGGGGAGGGGTTCAAAGATCTCAGTGTCCCTAGGATACTTTCTCCAGGCCAGCCATGTGCCAGGTAAGGATGAGTATGTGGCAGGGCTCCTTTCTTAGGCAGTAAGGCACCTACACACTCTTTCAGCACAGGGCTCTCAATGGCGAGCTGTATTTCCTCAGCCCAGCTGTGATCCTACACTGGATTTGGGAGTTATTTCCCCAGATGTTTGACAGCCTGAAAAAGAAAAAACTCGACTCTTCCCCAGCCACGACGTTCACTCCGGGGGAAACACATTTTTGTTTGGGTTCTCTCCGTGGTTGTCAGCAGCCCCCAGCACACTGCCTAGAAATATGTAGGTGTTAAACACAAGTCACTCGGGCATTTCATTTCCCGGCTCTTACTACAATGGCTGTGTATGCAAGCATGCGTATCCCCCAGCATTAACTGACTTTTCCATTCCAAGGCACTTTCCTCCAGCTTAAGTCCTTGTGTATGGAGTCCATATTTATGAGGTACGAGCTTTCTGGTCTGGACCAGGAAATGAAGCCCCTAATAGAGAGACATAATTAAGATTTTTTTTGGCTCTTGTGAGCTGGTTTTTTTTTTCCCCAAAAGCAAGAATTTGCAACAATTATTTTCATTAATTTTTACAACTGCTGTCTCACCATTTGGAGCGGGCATTTATATTTGTCCGCCCTACCCACTCTCTCCTTCCCCGGATATCCGGTTTTAGGCTGATTTTGGAAGAGAGTGCATTTGTATGGTCGATAGAAGTAGGTTTCCCTGGAGCATTTGGGTAGGTGCAGGGCTTCCAGGTGTGCGGATTTGGGGGCTCATAAGCTGACTTGCAGCCTCCAGTTTATAGACTGGTTTATAGTGTAGGAGGCCGTGTGCAAAATAAGATGTGTTTCACCACAGAGTCTGTCTGGAAGGATTTCTGGAGGATGATTCTGTGTGTGTGTGTGCACACACACGTGTGTGTGTGTGTGTGTGTGTGTGTGTGTGTGTGTGTGTGCCTGTGTATGTTGTATATGCCTGTGGTGTGTGGGTGTGTACACGTATGTGTGGTGTGTGTACATATATGTGTGTGTATGTACATATGTGGATGTTTGTCTGTGGTGTGTGTGTGTGTGTGTGTGTGTGGTGTGTGTGTGCTATGCACACAAGTGGAGATGACAACTTGAGGGGGTCAATTCTCTCCTTCCCTCCTGTCGGTCCTAGGGATAGAGCTCAGGTTGCCAGCCTTGGTGACAAGCACCCTTACCAGCTAAACCACCTCACTGGCCCCGCCTTCTCTTTG
Organism: Peromyscus aztecus; assembly: GCA_902168405.1. NCBI lineage: Eukaryota > Metazoa > Chordata > Mammalia > Rodentia > Cricetidae > Peromyscus > Peromyscus aztecus. The sequence goes on along the minus strand of CABHPQ010000724.1, from coordinate 31,137 downwards.
AGACAGGGTCTCTCACTGAGTCCAAAGCTTAGCAATTGGCTAGAGTGGCTAGTCAGTGAGTTTCTGGGGATCCTGCTGTCTCTGCACTCCTAGATCCTGTGCTAGAGGCAATCTACCCCTGACCCATCACTCCAATCCTCCCGGATTGCATATATCCTGGAGGTGTCTATGCAGTCCCTGCAAGAAGGGCAGCTGGGGTGTGGCGCAGCACTGAGCAATGGACCAGTGTGTGCAAGGCCCTGGATTCTGTTCCCAGCACCGCCAGAAGGACATACTCAAAACCAATACGTTTAAGTATATCTGTAACTATTTTTTATCCTATGCAATGGGTTTTGTTTTTGTTTGTTTTCGAGACAGGGTCTCTCTGTGTAGCTTTGGAGCCTGTCCTGGAACTCACTCTGTAGCCCAGGCTGACCTCGAACTCACAGAGATCTGCCTGGCTCCGCCCCCCGAGTGCTGGGATTAAAGGTGTGCACGACCAATGCCTGGCCTTGTTTTGTTTTTAAACAGAGTCTCAGTAGGGGCCTCGAACTCATGACCCTCCTGCTTCAGTCTTGTGCATGGTGGGATTACAGGTGTGAACCACCATGCTTGGCTGCTGTCATAGTTTTGTACAAATTAAGGAATAGTGAGATTGTGAGTGAACTGAAGTGACACAGAAAGAATCAATGTGAGCAAAAAAGTAGTGTGTGTGTGTGTGTGTGTGTGTGTGTGTGTGTGTGTGTGTGTGTATGTTTTTAGCTGTTTTTGACTTTTTGAAAAATGAGTGTTTGAGTATTATGTCTGCATGTACGTCTGTGCATATGTGTGTGCCTGGTGCCCACGGGGGCCAGAACAACTGGAGTTACAGGCACTTGTGAGCCACCATATGGGTGCTGGGAATCAAACATGGGTCTTCTGGAAGATCAGCCAATGCTCTTAATTGCTGAGCCATTTCTCCAGCCCAGCAAAAAGCTTTTATTATTATTATTATTATTATTATTATTATTATTTTAGACAAAACAAAGCCCACGTTTTTCATTTTTCCCTTTGACCAATGTTTGGGTCCCGAGTTCTCAGTGGGACAGTGGTGTTCTGGGCTCTGGTGTAGCCCTGGGTTCACAGCCTTATTTGTCCTCAGTGTTACAGGGATTGGCAGGGCTCAGCTTCAGGAGCTGGGGTGGGGGTAGGGGTGGGAACGACTTGACTGAGAATTATTCCATCCTGTTAAAATGACCTAGTTATTGTTATTTTGTTCGTTTATAATAGAGTGTCATGTAGCCCAAGATGGCTTTGAACTCAGTGTATATAGTCAATGACCTTGAACTTTTAATCCTCCTGCCTCCACTGCCTGAGTGATGCAATCACAAGTGTGTGCCATGTGTTTTATTTATGCTTCTGCATTTGGACCTAGGACTTTCTATATGCTAGGCATATGTTAGCTAAACTGCATACCAGTCTAAATTATTTATTATTATTATCATTATCATCATCATTATCGTTATCATCATCATTATTATTATTATTATTATTATTACAGGGTCTTGCTCTGTAGCCCAGGGTAGCCCCAAACTTTTGATCTTCCTGCCTCAGCCTTCAAAATGCTGAGATTATAGGTATATGTGCCAGCATACATGGCTTTATGTGATCAAGTTTTCAGGTAATCTTTGCAAATTCATTTAAGAAAGTTTGTCCTTCATTGGATTGTGCTTTTTGACAAAGTCTTAGAAGGACAGGCAGACCTCTGAATTCAAAAGCACACATTTCAAAGATAATTTTCCGAAATGATTTTTAGGCTCTGGCTCACATGGAAGGGTCAAGACAAAATCAAAAGCGACAGGCACAATATGCAGGCCTGTGACAACTGCACCCAGGAGGTAGAGGCAGGAGGATCAAGAATTAGAGGCTAGAATCCAGGAGAATCCAGGCATGCCAGAGTTACTTGGTGGTCAATAAGAAGACAACAAACTCTCTTTTGACATCCACAGGAAGTTCTGAAACCAAAGCCTGCCTTCTGGTTTTAAGGAGAAAATCGATGCCAGTAGAGAAGGTTCTAGAACGAACTAGACCTGAACTAAAACTCTCTCACGGAGAACTAGAGAGTTCATGGATGGGGTTGAGTCTCTCTCTGTGTCCATCTAATTCAAACACCGAGAACTGTCTCATCCACTCAGCCATATACACACTTCAGAAAATGAACCTTGCCTCCCCAAGCCTAATGAGCCGAGTTGAATCCCTGGGACCCATATGGGTGGAAGGCGAACACTGACTCCCACAAATTGTCCTTTGTCCACCACACCAATACATCACCCCCACACACACTTAAATAATTTTATGATAAATTTAATAACTTCTCTTAGGGCCAGTGAGATGACTTAGCTTGCAATGCACTTGCTGAGCAAGCTTGGGGACCTGAGTTCAATTCCTAGAACCTGTGTAAAGGCAGAAAGAGAAAACCACTTCCACGAGACCCTCCTCTGACCTCAGTATGTGCTGTGGCATACACACAGTTACATATATACACATTAATAATAATAATAATAATAATAATAATAATAATAATAATAATAATTAGGGGCTGAGAATTCGGCCCAGTTGGTAAGAGCACATACCGCTCTTTTGGAGGACTTGAGTTTGGTTCCCAGCACCCGCATCAGGTGGTTCACAACTACCTATAACTTTAGCTCCAGGGGATCCAATGCCCTCTTCTGGCCTCTGCAGGAACCTGCACCCACGTGCACAAACACACAACACACACAGATACACATAATTTAAAATAAGGTAAATCTTTTTTAAAAATAATGGTTGATTTTTAAATATTTCATAAATACGTACCCTCCCTCGATTTTGGTTTTGTTATGTTTTGTTTGTTTGTTTTGGTGTGTGTGTGTGTGTGTGTGTGTGTGTGTGTGTGTGAATGTGTGTGTGTGTGTGTGTGTGTTTATGGTTTTTCAAGATGTTTCTCTGTGAAATATCCTCAGCTGTCTCGGAACTTGATTTGTAGACCAGGCTGGCCTAGAACTCACAGAGATCTGCCTGCCTCTACCTCCCGAGTGCTGGGGTTAAAGGTGTGCACCACTATGCCCAGCCCCCCACCCCCGTTTTTTATTAACTAGATCCATTTCTGCAGCTTCTTTGCTCCCCACCCAACCCCCAATCAATCCCATCCATGAACTCTCTAGTTTTCCATGAGAGAGTTTTAGTTCAGGACTAGTTCATTCTAGAACCTTCTCTATTGACATCGATTTTCTCCTTAAAACCAGAAGGCAAGCTTTGGTTTCAGAACTTCCTGTGGATGTCAAAAGAGAGTTTGTTATCTTTTTATTGAACATCAAGTAACTCTGGCACACCTGGATTCTTCTTTGTCATGCGGAGTCATAAGGACAATATTTCTGAGTAAAATAATTTTGAATAGAAAAGGAGTTGATTTAAACAAAAACCGTAGTTAGGTGTGGGGGCTCATACTTGTAATCCTATAATCCTAGCACTTAGAATTACCTTAGGCTGGAGGCCAACATGGACTACATAGTGAGGCCCTGTTTCAGAAAAACAAAAGTAAATCAAATTAAGAATAATCTTAAATGGGAGTTGGCTTGGCAGACAAAATACCTTGCGGCACACACCTGAGGTCTGGAGTTCGGATCACTAGCAACCACACAAATGATGAGATGTCACGGCTGGGGCACCTATAATCACATTACTCTGGAGGTGGAGACGGGAGGAGCCTTGGGGCAGCTGGATACCTAGGCTAGTTGAATCTGCAAGTTCTGGGCTCATGGGAAGAGACCTTGCCACACCAGATAAGGTGGAGAAAGACCCAGGAAGAAGCCTAGTGTCAACTTTGGGCCCTCACATGCATGCTCCTAAACATGTGATCATGCATGCATGCACACAGGCACCTATACACACACATACATGTAAAGAAAACAAAACAGACCCCAATTTAAGTGAAGCAGTGTACAGACGCTCTTAGATGTGGCTGTGGCCCCAAAGGGGAACCCTGAGCCGCCGATGGTAGTCATAACGCCCTGGTGTCTGTCATGTGATTCCGTGTGACAGTTAAACTCACACACAACTTTTAGGAAACACTTGTAGCAAATTCCATATGGAGATCTGCCACCTGGATCCACTATTCCATTGACGCTAATATAATATGTGTTGATGGCTTACATTAAAGTGTTGGGCCTTGAACCAAAACATGAAAAAACACACAGTTCTGCTTCAGGGTTGTGACACAGATTTTAAAGACAGAGTTCCCACTTCCTTGCTTAGAAAAACCACAGAGGGTCGGAGCCGCAGGACGGCTACCATCTGCGGGAGGCTCAGATGTTGGTTGGTGTTTATCGTACTGGGCAGTGTTTGACACCTGGGCTAGTCAGTGCTGTCTGCAAAACGGTGAAATGGGGCATGACCAGACCTTTGAAAGCAATGATCAAGATGTGTTTTCTGCGATCGGGAGATTACCACATTGTGCAGGATATGCAGTCACCACGTCAACACTCACGGCTTCCTAAGGAAGAAGAGCCAAATGTTGAGGCTTCCTTTTCCTTTGAAGTGCAAAATGCTCAACACACACACATGTGCATGTATGTGCGCACTCATACACACACACACACACACACACACACACACACACACACACGATGCAGAATATGACTCCAATTAATAAGTAAACCAAATGCAGGTTTTCCCCTTCCTTCTCATAACCGTCTGACCTAGGACATTTTTCAAAGCCTCCATTCTGATGGGGAGTCCCGTCACTGTGACAGGCTGCATTGTGTCCAGAGCCTCTTCTCCACCACATTTGTTATGCGCACTTGTCCCAAGGTGCTCCTGTGTGGTAATCAAATGTGAACCAACTTGTTCCCCCTCCTCCTCCTCCTCTCAGATTACACAGCTGAAAATTGAGAACAACCCCTTCGCCAAAGGCTTTCGGGGCAGCGATGACATGGAACTGCACAGGATGTCTCGGATGCAAAGGTAAGAAATCGGGCCAAGATGCACCCCACAGCCCCCCCCCACCCAGCATTGCTGTCATCCAACCGAGAAAGAGAGCTTTCATTCCCTTCTCCCTGTCCCTGTCTGTCTGTCTGTCTCTGTAAGTTAAAGGTCAACACAGGTACCTTCCTCAATCCCTCCTCTACCTTATTTTTTTGAGACAGAGTCTCTCACTGAACCTGGGCTCCCTGATTCAGCCAAGCTGGCTGGCCATGGAGCTCCAGGGATCCTCCTGCGTCCACCTCCCCACAACTGGGATTGCAGACCAGCCTCACTGAGCCTGGATTTTGCCATGGGTTCTGGGGAATCTGAACTCAGGTCCTCACACTTGTGAGGCAGGCACATTATGGAATGGAGCCATCTCCCCCGGCCCCCGGCTCCCTTTTCTGATAACCTTTATGATCTGGATGGATGCTTTCAGGCAGCCTGCAGTGTGAACGTCTGGGTGGGAGACTAGAATCCAGCTGGCCAGGGACCCAACGCTGTATGCCTCCTCTTCCTCATGTCCCTCCCCTCCATGAAATCCTTCCCCTTCTCCTCTCATCCATCTCAGCTGATGAAGGCTGTTCTTTCGGCAACAGCTTTCCATAAATGACAGAGAAGCGAACAATTCCATTTCCTGGGGGGTGGGGGGTGGTGGTGGTGAAACACAGACCGACTTGACACCAGGTGGTGTCCAGGGCACCTCAGCGGGGGTGGGGGCGCGAGTTGGCAGCCAGCGCTAAAAACCAATTGCTAGTTTTACATATCCTGTGGTCGCCGTCGCTGATATGACAAATAGGAAGCGTGGGAACAAACGGAGAGAGGGAATCGGGTCTGACTGAAGTGATTGAACTAGCAAGGCAGTTTGTCGATTATTCTCTCAACTTCCAGCTCGACCTGCCGCAGGGCAAGAGAATTAGAAATCACATCTCGATCCCCTTGATCAAATATGTGTGTGTGTGTGTGCATGAACACACACACAAGCACACAGATACACGTGCATGTGTACACACAGACACAGACACAGACACAGACACACACACACACACACACACACACAGATATACACATACTCTCTTTCTTTGCGTCTCTCTTTCCCTCTCAGTGTGTTTAGTGATTCAGAATAAAATGAAATCATGGATGACACCCTGGAAGAGAAGAAAAGGGAAAGTCAATTAGATTCAAGACATGGTCATTCAGAGAAGATTGAAGGACCAAAAATAGAGAGAGGGGTGGAGGCCCCATGGCCTTGGAGTCTAAACATTGGGCTACAAACTGCGTGCTGTGAAATTAATTTAATTAAAAATATTATTTTATTTGTATGAATAGTTTCCCTGCATATATGCCTATGTGCTATGTACATTCAGCGCCCATGGAGGTCAGAAGAGGGCGTCAGATCCCTTGGAACTGGAGTTACAGATGGTTGTGAGCAGCCATGTGGGTGCTGGCTACCAAATCCAGGTCCTCTGGAAGAGCAGCAGGTGCTCTTAAACTGCGGAGCCATCCCTCCAGCCTCAGGAATATTTAAATTCAATGTTCTCAAAATGCAGTTTTAAATCAGCACTTGCTGTAGTCCTGAGATCAGAGGAGCCTGTGCCAACAAAAATCCCATCTAAGCAGAGATGGATGCAACTACCTGAGGCCCCCAGACAGCCAAGTTCAGAGTCACCTCCCACGCTGGTGGTGACTTTCCTACGGAGGTAGCAATGGCCACTCTGAAGCCCTGTCTGAGAGCTACAGGTGAAGGTCCAACCTGGACCACCTTGTAGAAGCCCAGGCCACCAAAGGGTCTTAGCATCACCCACCTCTCCCATCCTTCCTACAAAGGAATGGTGAACTGAAGCGGTCAGGGGGCAACCTCCTTCTCCAGCCTCCCCGGTCCTGAGGAGTGTATCTCTTTCTGTGCTGAGGACCGAATTCAGGCTCTTACACATGATAAGTCCATGCTCTACTGCTGAGCTCCTCTCCCGGCCCGGTTCTTCTTGAGGCATCTTAGCATTCAGCACCCATCTCCTGCCAGACTGAACTCCAACCATCACCCTCCTTGATGGCGGCAGCCTCTTGACTTACACTGACGGTAGCCCCTTTCTCCTCTGGAGTCTTCTCCAGGCAGTCCCACAGAGAGCCTTGGGAAACAACCAGACAAAGATCGCTGTAAGTGCGAGAACCGTTTGGGTTCCTATCACTGTGGAAGGAGGTCCAGCTCTTACCGCTAACCAACCACACCCTTCCCATCACGCCCTGCCACCCCCTAGCTCTGTTCGCTTGGCTCATGGTAAAGCTCATGGGATTAGACAGGGTGTGTCATCATCCAGCTCTTTGCAGGTGGCCTTAGGGGCAGTGACGAAGGAAGAAAAGTGGTCATAGTAACAGAGTTCCCAGGTCAATCCAAGCTGGGGTTACCCCTTGCTCTGTGTCTGTCGCTGTGCGACTCTGGGAAAGTGAATTAACCTTCCAGAGACTCAATATCCCCACTCATGAAATGGGCATAAATAAGTGTAGCCTACATGTTTTAAGGGTCTTGTAAGAATTACTTGGCTGGGAGGTGATGGTGCATGACTTTAATCCCAGCACTTGGGAGGCAGAGGCAGGTGGATCTCTGTGAGTTTGAGGCCAGCCTGGTCTACAAAGCCAGTTCCAGGACAGCCAGAGATGTTACACAGAGAAACCCTATCTCAAAAAACCAAAAAAAAAAAAAAAAAAAAAAAAAAATTACTTGAGAAATGCCCCCAGGGAACCTGGATCCTAGTCCATTCCCAGGACACTTTCCCTGATTTGGGGGAAATCTCCCTGGGACTCTCAGTTCTAACTTTGTTCAGAATTTATTTTGGGCTGCTGTCCCCGCCCCCAGGTTGCAGTAGGTAGTGACAAGCGAGGCCTGTGGCTCTTTGCGTCGTCGGCTGTGATAAAGGCCGGCTCACTGTTAATCTTGCAATTCTGTTTCCTGTCCTCCACACACTCGGTGACAGCTGACTTGAGGAGGAGGAGGAGGAGGAGGAGAGAGGCAGGGCTTGCTCTGGAGGCCTGCGCAGCTCTTCCACTGAGCTAGCTGGGTTCTAGACCAGCTTGGCCAAGACCCGGACACTAACCCTTCTCTACTCTCTCTTTCTTCTGATTCTGTGTTTGGACAAATACAGCAGTGACTTAATTCTTCTCCAGTGTTCATTTATGGTGTCCAGTTACAGGAGCCATCACTGCTTATAATAAACACAGGAGAGCTGGGAAAAAAAAATAAAACCACGTAAATGGCCCATTTCCAGCTTCCTGTGATAGTGCGCATGCACCCGGGTTCTTTAGAAAGGTGGGGACTGCCACAAAAAAGAAAAACAGCTTCTCACAGTCAGTGTTCCTCAAAGTCCCAAGAGGTGAGTGACGGGGGAGCTGACTTTAGAGGGTGCACGGACTCACCTGTGTATCGGTGCTGAGGTCTCAGAGATGTTACTGTGTAGAGACTGAGGCTAAGTCGACAGGAGGGGAGGAAGGGAAGGGGAGGAAAAGGGAGAGGAGGAAAGGGGAGGGGAGGAAAGAAAGGAAGAGAGGGAGGGAGAAAGAAAGGGAGGGAGGAAGGAAGGAAGGAAGGAAGGAAGGAAGGAAGGAAGGAAGGAAGGAAGGAAGGAAGGAAACAAGCAAGCAGGAAGGCTGACTCCCAGATGAATGAAGGCAATGATTGGCGCTTGTGGTGGGGTTGACATCCAGAATAGATGATGCTGCCGAGATAACTCGAAGACAGCAGCAGACATCATGCCCCTGCGCATGCATGCCAGCTCAGCCCCTAGGCAGGATTGGGACTCCATTGTGTCCAGAGACAACCCCACACCCTGCTCCTCACTGACATTTCTGCCTTGAACTTGGCTTCCGTGTCTACGGAGTATTTAGACAGCTTGAAAACACCTGGGTATTGAAGGTTTGGGAGCTGGGGCTCGGGTCAAGGGAGGCTTCGGGGAGGGGTCACAGTCGCTCCTGGAAGGATAGGGGCTGGCTCAATGTGTTGAGAAGGACAGTTTTCTGGACTGGGACAGGGAAGCAGTGGACAGGATCTTGAAGAGGAGGGTATAGATTCCAAAGGTCTCAGAGGGACCTGGAGAGAAGCAGGGGCAAGGTGGTACCGTGAGAACCGCTCCTGGAGCCTGGATATTGAGATACAAGAGACAGCAGGGGACATCATCTAGTCCATACCCCTCCCCGCCATCGCAAAGGGGAAACTGAGGTCCAGAGACTTTGTGTAAAGGTTTTGATCTGTTGGCTTAGTCATCTTATACCTTTATTAAGTGCTTGCTGTATACCAGGCACTGGGATACGCAAAGAAAGACACGCCAGCACAGAGGAACCAGGGATCAAGTACAGACAACAGGCACTGGGACTGGGGGAGTCCTGGGTAGCTCTGGGGCTCCCCTAGCCCACTGAACACCTGTCTCTCACCCGTGAAAGGGAGGGTAATTGCAGACGATCAGGGTCAGTGCAAGAATGAAATGTTGTAATTCAGCTTTCTGGTATTACAACCAAACACCAGAGACAATCGCCTTAAAAAGAGGAACATTTACTTCAGGTGACTGTTGCTAGAGTTTTCCTGCCTGGCCCACAGTCAGGATAAATCTCTTTCACCTGCCAGTCCCACAGCCGCTCAGACCCAACCTT